>WNWK01011541.1:0-37500 GCA_009830355.1 Cherax destructor
TGACCCACAATACCGTACCTGCAACACTTCACAACTGACCCACAATACCGTACCTGCAACACTACACAACTGACCCACAATACCGGACCTGCAACACTACACAGCTGACCCACAATACCGTACCTGCAGCACTACACAACTGACCCACAATACCGTACCTGCAACACTTCACAGCTGACCCACAATACCGTACCTGCAACACTACACAACTGACCCACAATACCGTACCTGCAACACTACTCAACTGATCCACAATACCGTACCTGCAACACTACACAACTGACCCACAATACCGTACCTGCAACACTACACAACTGACCCACAATACCGTACCTGCAACACTACACAACTAACCCACAATACCGTACCTGCAACACTACACAGGTGACCCACAATACCGTACCTGGAACACTACACAGCTGACCCACAATACCGTACCTGCAACACTACACAACTAACCCACAATACCGTACCTGCAACACTACACAACTGACCCACAATACCGTACCTGCAACACTACACAGCTGACCCACAATACCGTACCTGCAACACTACACAACTAACCCACAATACCGTTCCTGCAACACTACACAACTAACCCACAATACCGTACCTGCAACACTACACAACTAACTCACAATACCGTACCTGCAACACTACACAACTAACCCACAATACCGTACCTGCAACACTACACGACTGACCCACAATACCGTACCTGCAACACTACACGACTGACCCACAATACCGTACCTGCAACACTACACAACTGACCCACAATACCGTACCTGCAACAGTACACAACTAACCCACAATACCGTACCTGCAACACTACACAACTGACCCACAATACCGTACCTGCAACACTACACAACTGACCCACAATACCGTACCTGCAACACTACACAATACCACTTTATTGTGGGATTACGGACATGGGCAGACATATGGGCATATCTGCCTAGCACCTGCAGCCCCTGTTACCTAGCAGTCAGTAGGTACCAAGGAGTTAGTTAACTGTTGTGAGATCCTGGAAAGGATCTCACTCCTTTTAAGAGGTAGGTAAGACTATCTGATTGTTTAAGAGGTAGGTAAGACTATCTGATTGTTTAAGAGGTAGGTAAGACTATCTGATTGTTTAAGAGGTAGGTAATACTATCTGATTGTTTACCAGACAATCACAACGAGTTTCCATAATGATTAGAGGCAGTTTTGACAATTTCAAATATTTATTTTAGGCTCGGGAGTCTTTTCAGACGTGGGGTCCCTAATAGGCCCAGTTTAAGCCAGAGGATCGAGCCTTCCCTGGCTCTGAGGACCTAAGAGTGTACCAAGAATCTAATTTAAAGAGGAGGTTTAATATCAATCCACGAAGTCTTGCGGTGAAATATCAGCTCCTGGCCCCTCCTCTCCACTTGTCTGAGTGGTTCTGTCAGCTCTTGGGACCTTTCGTACCTATTCTTTAAGCGGTGTATGGATTCTGATGTCTGCGTTAGTCGTCTTAATTCTCGTGTGAGTTTGCGTAAGAAGTTCAGTTTTTAAGAGGAAGTTCTAAGCAGGTTTAAAGTTATGTAACAACATAAGTTCAACTTAAGTTTGTGTGAATGAGAGAGTTTTCTCTCAAGTATCAAGTGACGTTTGCAACTAGACAGACACACAGACAGACACGCAGACAGACAGACAGGTAGAACCGCAGGCAGACCCGCAGACAGACCCGCAGGTAGAACCGCAGGCAGACCCGCAGAAAGACAAACAGGCAGGCAGACAGACACGCAGACAGACACGCAGACAGACACGCAGGCAGGCAGACACACAGACACACACACACACACACACACACACACACACACTCAGGAGGAAGCTCTAACACAACCACCTTCAGATGTTCCCCAACCTGGACAACCCCAATGCAACCAAACAACCTAACCCAAAACACACATGCCATACCCAATGATTCCACCCACCTCATTACAAACTCCACCTTCACACCAACCACCCATAGTTCCCCATCAGATCTCCCACTTTCCCAACCCCAACATACCCCCCAGACTACGGTTTTAGAAAAGAAGTTAAAGGTTTGGTATACAAATGCAGATGGTATAACAAATAAATGTGAGGAGTGGCATGAAAGAATAAAGGAGACATCCCCAGACATAATAGCACTCACAGAAACGAAACTCACCAGGATGATAACAGATGCAATCTTTCCACCCGGATATCAAATCCTCAGGAAAGATAGAGGGAGAAGAGAGGGAGGAGGAGTTGCACTGCTCATTAAGAACAGGTGGGGATTTGAGGAAGTGGAAGGAATGGATGGAATGGGTGAAAGGGACTACATAGTAGGAACAATTCAGTCTGAGGGCCATAAGGTGGTAATTGCTGTAATGTACAACCCGCCACAGAACTGCAGGAGGCCAAGAGAAGAATACGACGAGAGCAACAGAGCAATGGTAGACACACTAGCCGAGGTAGCCAGAAGAGCCCACATGGGGAGAGCAAAGTTACTAGTTATGGGTGATTTCAATCACAAAGAGATTGATTGGGAAAACCTGGAGCCCCATGGGGTCCTGAATCATGGAGAGCCAAGATGATGGATGTGGTACTGGAAAACCTCATGCATCAACATGTTAGAGACACTACCAGAGAGAGAGGTGGGGATGATCCAGCAAGACTCGACCTAGTATTCACCTTGAGTAGTTCGGACATCGAGGATATCACGTATGAAAGGCCCCTTGGAGCTAGTGATCATTTGGTTCTGTGTTTTGATTATATAGTTGAGCTACAAGTGGAGAGGGAGCAGGAATAGGAAGGGAGAAACGAAACTACAAAAGGGGGACTACACAGGCATGAGGAACTTCCTACAAGACGTTCAGTGGGAGAGAGAATTGGCAGGAAAACCAGTAAAAGAAATGATGGAATATGTGACAACCAAATGCAAAGAGGCAGAGGAGAGGTTTGTCCCCAAGGAAACAGAAGTAATGGGAAGACCAGAACGAGTCCTTGGTTCACCCAGAGGTGTAGGGAGGCAAAAAGTAAGTGTAATAGAGAATGGAAAAAGTACAGAAGACAAAGGACCCAGGAAAATAAAGAGATTAGCCGAAGAGCCGGAAACGAATATGCACAGGTAAGAAGGGAGGCTCAGCGACAATATGAAAATGATATAGCATCAAAAGTCAAGTCTGACCCGAAGCTGCTGTATAGCCACATCAGGAGGAAAACAACAGTCAAGGACCAGGTAATCAGGCTGAGAAAGGAAGGTGGGAGTTCACAATAAACGACCAAGAGGTATGTGAGGAGCTCAACATGAGATTTAAAGAAGTATTTACACAGGAGACAGGAAGGACTCCAGGAATTCAGAATAGGAGGTATACCAACAAGTGCTGGATGAAATACACACAACCGAGGAGGAGGTGAAGAAGCTGCTATGTGAACTCGATACCTCAAAAGCGGTGGGACCGGACAACATTTCTCCGTGGGTCCTTAGAGAGGGAGCAGAGATGTTGTGTGTGCCACTAACACAAATCTTCAACACATCCATTGAAACTGGGCAACTACCTGAGGCGTGGAAGATGGCAAATGTAGTCCCAATTTTTAAGAAAGGAGACAGACACGAGGCATTAAACTACAGACCTGTGTCACTGACGTGTATAGTATGCAAAGTCATGGAGAAGATCATCAGGAGGAGAATGGTGGAGCACCTAGAAAGACACAAGCTTATAAACGACAACCAGCATGGTTTCAGGGAAGGAAAATCCTGTGTCACAAACCTACTGCAGTTTTATGACAAGGTAACAGAAGTAAGACACGAGAGAGGGTGGATAGACTGCATTTTTTGGACTGCAAGAAGGCGTTCGACACAGTTCCTCACAAGAGATTAATGCAAAAGCTAGAGGATCAGGCACACGTAACAGGAAAAGCACTGCAATGGATCAGAGAATATCTGACAGGGAGGCAACAACGAGTCATGGTACGTGACGAGATGTCAGAGTGGGCACCTGTGACGAGTGGAGTTCCACAAGGGTCAGTCCTAGGACCTGTACTGTTTTTGGTATATGTGAATGACATAACGGAAGGGATAGACTCAGAAGTGTCCCTGTTTGCAGATGATGTGAAGTTAATGAGAAGAATCAAATCAGTCGAGGATCAGGCAGGAATACAAAGAGACCTGGACAGGCTGCAAGCCTGGTCCAGTAACTGGCTCCTTGAATTTAACCCTGCCAAATGTAAAGTCATGAATATCGGGGAAGGGCAAAGAAGACCGCAGACAGAGTATAGTCTAGGTGGCCAAAGACTGCAAACCTCACTCAAAGAAAAAGATCTTGGGGTGAGTATAATACCGAGCACATCTCCTGAGGCACACATCAATCAGATAACTGCTGCAGCATACGGGCGGCTGGCAAACCTAAGAATAGCGTTCCAATACCTCACCAAGGAATCATACAAGACTCTGTATACCATATACGTCAGGCCCATACTGGAGTATGCAGCACCAGTTTGGAACCCACACCTGGTCAAGCACGTCAAGAAATTAGAGAAAGTGCAAAGGTTTGCAACAAGACTAGTCCCAGAGCTAAGGGGATTGTCCTACGAAGAAAGGTTAAGGGAAATCGGCCTGACGACACTAGAGGACAGGAGGGTTAGGGGAGACATGATAACGACATATAAAATACTGCGAGGAATAGATAAGGTGGACAGAGACAAGATGTTCCAGAGAGGGGACACAGAAACAAGGGGTCACAATTGGAAGTTGAAGACTCCTATGAGTCAAAGGGATGTTAGGAAGTATTTCTTCAGTCATAGAGTTGTCAGGAAGTGGAATAGCTTGGAAAGCGACATAGTGGAGGCAGGAACCATACATAGTTTTAAGACTAGGTTTGATAAAGCTCATGGAGCAGGGAGAGAGAGGACCTAGTAGCAATCAGTGAAGAGGCGGGGCCAGGAGCTATGACTCGACCCCTGCAACCACAAATAGGTGAGTACAAATAGGTGAGTACACTGGAGGACAGAAGGTTAGAGGAGACATGATAACGACATACAAAATACTGCGGGGAATCGACAAGGTAGATAGTGACAGGATGTTCCAGAGAGGGAACACAGAAACAAGGGGACACAACTAGAAGCTGAAGACTCAGATGAGTCAAAGGGATGTTAGGAAACATTTCTTCAGCCATAGAGTAGTCAGGAAGTGGAATAGTCTAGCGAACGATATAGTGGAGACGGGAACCATACATAGTTTTAAGACAAGGTCATGGATCAGGGAGAGCAGAGACCCAGTAGCGGACAGCGAAGAGGCGGGGCCAGGAGCTGAGTCTCAACCCCTGCAACCACAATTGGGTGAGTACACACACACACACACACACACAAGAAACGTGGAGGGCTAAGATGATGGAGGTGGTACTGGAAAACTTCATGTACCAACACGTAAGGGATACTACCAGAGAGAGAGGAGAGGATGAACCAGCGAGACTGGACCTAGTATTCACCCTGAGTAGTGCAGATATTGAGGACATCACACATGAAAGACCCCTCGGGGCCAGTGATCATATGGTTTTAAGCTTTGATTACACAGTAGAGTTACAGGTGGAGGGGGAGGCAGATAGGGCCAGAAGAATGAAGCAAAACTACAAGAAAGGGGACTACACGGGCATGAAGAACTTCCTGAACGGGGTTCAGTGGAACAGAGAACTGGAAAGGAAATCAGTAAACGAGATGATGGAATATGTGACAACAATATGCAAGGAAGCTGAGGAGAGGTTTGTACCCAAGGGTAACAGAAACAACGAAAAAGCCAGGATGAGCCCGTGGTTCACCCAAAGGTGCAGGGAGGCCAAAACCAAGTGTGCTAGGTAATGGAAGAAGTATAGA
The DNA here is from genome assembly GCA_009830355.1 of Cherax destructor. Taxonomy (NCBI): domain Eukaryota; kingdom Metazoa; phylum Arthropoda; class Malacostraca; order Decapoda; family Parastacidae; genus Cherax; species Cherax destructor. Next base: position 5,866 of record WNWK01011541.1, read on the forward strand.
AGGCAAAGAACCCAGGAAAATAAGGAGAGCAGTTGTAGAGCCAGAAATGAATATGCACAGGTGAGAAGGGAGGCCCAACGACAGTACGAGAATGACATAGCAGGGAAAGCCAAATCTGACCCGAAGCTGTTGTACAGCCAAATCAGGAGGAGAACAACAGTCAAAGACCAGGTGATCAGGCAGAGGAAGGAAGGAGAGATCACAAGAAATGACCGCAAAGTATGTGAGGAACTCAATGTGAGATTCAAAGAAGTGTTCACAGAGGAGACAGAAGGGCCTCCAGAAAGACGGAGAGGTGGGGTTCACCATCAAGTGTTGGACACAATACATGTAACCGAGGAAGAAGTGAAGAGGCTGCTGAGTGAGCTAGATACCTCAAAGGCGACGGGGCCGGACAACATCTCTCCATGGGTCCTGAGAGAGGGAGCAGAGGCGCTATGTGTACCACTAACAACAATATTCAACACATCTATCGAAACAGGGAGACTACCTGAGGTATGGAAGACAGCAAATGTAGTCCCAATCTTTAAAAAAGGAGACAGACATGAAGCATTAAACTACAGACCAGTGTCACTGACATGTATAGTGTGCAAGGTCATGGAGAAGATTATTAGGAGAAGAGTGGTGGAACATCTAAAAAGGAATGAGCTTATCAACGGCAGTCAGCACGGTTTCAGGGACGAGAAATTCTGTGTCACAAACCTACTGGAGTTCTATGACAGGGTGACAGCAGTAAGACAAGAGAGAGAGGGGTGGGTAGATTGCATTTTCTTGGACTGTAAGAAGGCGTTTGACACGGTTCCACACAAGAGATTAGTGCAGAAGCTGGAGGACCAGGCAGGGATAACAGGGAAGGCACTCCAAGGCACTCCTGGAGTTCAACCCCACCAAGTGCAAAGTCATGAAGATCGGGGAAGGGCAAAGAAGTCTGCAGACGGAGTACAGTCTAGGGGGCCAGAGACTACAAACCTCACCCAAGGAAAAAGATCTTGGGGTAAGTATAACACCAGGCACATCTCTTGAGGCGTAAATCAACCATATAACTGCTGCAGCAGGGTGTGAATTTTCACACCTATGTGATAATGACCCTTCCAGTCCTGCTTCGCCCCACCCAACCCTGCGTCGCGCCCCCCCCCCCGAGCCGTCCCGCGCAGCCCCCTTCTGCGCCGTCTGGATCGCCCCGCTCCTCGATTTTTTTTCGAATTTTCAATGTTTTCCAGAATTTTTTTACTTTACCCTCCACTTCCTTGGATCAAGATTTACCTCGATTTTCATGAATAATACCATCTTTTTTTCCATTTTTTCCAATGCTCCATCTCCTTGGATCAAGATTTTACCTCCACTTCCTTGGATCATATTTTTACCCCTCCTCCTGAACCCATACCAAGTTTTTCCTCAAAATTTCGATTTTTTTTTCAAATTTATTCACTTCTCCTCCAAGGTAGACACATTTTGGGTTGTCCCCTATGAGGGTCAGAGGTCAGCATTAAAAAATGGTGGACATATTTTGTGTGACCCCCTACGAGAGTACAAGTTGAACCATGAGAGGTGTGAGGTCACACCCCACCTGACCAGTGACCTCACTCACCGCCGAGTAAACACACACAGGTCAACATGTTAAAACATGGCAGTTTAACAAGTTAAATCAAGCCGGGTAAACACTAATACGCATTTTTCACCATTTATTTTCCCACAACCATACACAACAACCACAACACCCACAACCACAACACCCACAACAACCACAACACCCACAACCACAACACCCACAACCACAACACCCACAACAACCCACAACCACAACAACCCACAACACCCACAACCACAACAACCCACAACACCCACAACCACAACAACCCACAACACCCACAACTACAACAACCCACAACACCCACAACCACAACAACCCACAACACCATCAACCACAACAACCCACAACACCCACATCAACCTCAACAACCACAACACCCACAACCACAACAACTCACAACACCCACAACCACAACAACCCACAACACTTACAACCACAACACCCACAACAACCACAACAACCACAACACCCACAACAACCTCAACCACAAAAACCCACAACACCCACAACCACAACACCCACAACCACAACACCCACAACAACCACAACCCACAACACCCACAACAACCACAACAACCACAACACCCACAACCACAACACCCACAACCACAACTCCCACAACCACTACTCCCACAACCACAACACCCACAATAACCCACAACATCCACAACCACAACCCACAACACCCACAGCCACAACAACCCACAACACCCACAACCACAACAACCCACAACACCCACAACCACAACAACCCACAACACCCACAACCACAACAACTCACAACACCCACAACAACCACAACAACCACAACTACAACACCCACAACCACAACTCCCACAACCACAACTCCCACAACCACAACACCCACAACCCACAACCACAACAACCACAACCACAACAACCCACAACACCCACAACCACAACAACCACAACACCCACAACCACAACAACCCACAACACCCACAACCACAACAACCCACAACACACAACAACCCACAACACCCACAACCACAACAACCCACAACAACCACAACACCCACAACAACCACAACAACCCACAAACACAACCCACAACACCCACAACAACCACAACACCCACAACCCACACACACACCACAACCACAACACCACAACACAACACACAACAACCACACACCCCACAACCCACAACACCACAACCACAAACCCACAACCACAACACCACAACCACAACACCCACAACAACCCACAACAAACCCACAACACCACAACCACACAACACCACAACAACCACAACTCACAACCACAAACCCACAACAACCACAACTACCACAACACCCACAACACACCCACACCACAACCCACACAACCACAACAACCACAACACCCACAACAACAACAACCACAACACCCACAACCCACAACACCCACAATACCCACAACACCACAATACCCACAACACCCACAACACCCACACCACACAACCCACACACAACACAACAACCACAACAACCACAACAACAACCACCACAACAACCACAACAACCACAACCCCACACAACCAAAAACAACAACACAACAACACCCACAACCACAACACCCAACAACCACACAACCACAACACCCACAACCACAACACACCACAACCACACAACCACAACCACAACAACACCCACACCAGCAACAAAACAACCACAACAACCACAAACCAACCACAACAACACCACCACAACACCCACAACACCACCACAACCAACCCACACACCCACAACACCACAACACCCACAACAACCACAACAACTACAACAACCACAACAACCACAACCATAACCACAACACCCACAACAACCACAACACCCACAACAACCACAACACCCACAACACCCACAACACCCACAACAACCACAACACTCACAACCACAACAACCACAACACCCACAACAACCACAACAACCACAACACCCACAACCACAACAACCTTAACACCCACAACCACAACAACCACAACACCCACAACAACCACAACAACCACAACAACCACAACAATAACAACCACAACAACCACAACAACCACACCCACAACACCCACAACACCCACAACCACAACAACCACAACACCCACAACAACCACAACACCCACAACCACAACAACCACAACACCCACAACAACCACAACCACAACAATCACAACACCCACAACAACCACAACAACCACAACAACTACAACACCTACAACTACAACAACCACAACACCCACAACAACCACAACACCCACAACAACCACAACACCCACAACAACCACAACACCCACAACAACCACAACAACCACAACACCCACAACACCCACAACAACCACAACACCCACAACAACCACAACACCCACAACAACCACAAGACCCACAACCACAACCACAACAACCACAACAACCACAACAACCACAACAACCACAACAAGCACAACACCCACAACACCCACAACACCCACAACAACCACAACAACCACAACAACCACAACAACCACAACAAGCACAACACCCACAACAAGGACAACACCCACAACAAGCACAACACCCACAACACCCACAACAACCACAACAACCACAACAACCACAACAAGCACAACACCCACAACAACCACAACACCCACAACAACCACAACCACAACACCCAAAACAACCACAACACCCACAACAACCACAACACCCACAACCACAACAACCACATCCCTTACAATTTTCACTACCAATTTTCGGTAAATTCAATTGTCACAATTTTTTACATATCACGAATTAAGATTTTCAATTCACAACATTGTTAACTACCTCTCTCTACACCATCCCGCATCTCTCTACACCATCCCGCATCTCTCTACACCATCCGCATCTCTCTACACCATCCCTCATCTCTCTACACCATCCTGCATCTCTCTACACCATCCCGCATCTCTCTACACCATCCCGCATCTCTCTACACCATCCCGCATCTCTCTAAACCATCCTGCATCTCTCTACACCATCCTGCATCTCTCTACACCATCCTGCATCTCTCTACACCATCCTGCATCTCTCTACACCATCCGCATCTCTCTACACCATCCAGCATCTCTCTACACCATCCCGCATCTCTCTAAACCATCCTGCATCTCTCTACACCATCCTGCATCTCTCTACACCATCCTGCATATCTCTACACCATCCTGCATCTCTCTACACCATCCTGCATCTCTCTACACCATCCTGCATATCTCTACACCATCCTGCATCTCTCTACACCATCTCGCATCTCTCTAAACCATCCTGCATCTCTCTACACCATCCTGCATCTCTCTACACCATCCCGCATCTCTCTAAACCATCCTGCATCTCTCTACACCATCCTGCATCTCTCTACACCATCCTGCATATCTCTACACCATCCTGCATCTCTCTACACCATCCTGCATCTCTCTACACCTTCCCGCATCTCTCTACACCTTCCGCATCTCTCTACACCATCCCGCATCTCTCTAAACCATCCTGCATCTCTCTACACCATCCTGCATATCTCTACACTATCCTGCATCTCTCTACACCATCCTGCATCTCTCTACACCTTCCCGCATTTCTCTACACCATCCTGCATCTCTCTACACCATCCTGCATCTCTCTACACCTTCCGCATCTCTCTACACCATCCCGCATCTCTCTACACCATCCTGCATCTCTCTACACCATCCCGCATCTCTCTACACCATCCTGCATCTCTCTACACCATCCCGCATCTCTCTACACCATCCTGCATCTCTCTACACCATCCCGCACTGCTTATATGATCTTATCTGAGGTAACTCAGATAAGATCACAGGACAGACAGATGTCAGGTCATCCCAAGGAAGTGCCTGAGGTCATGACCTGTTCGCTCTACAAACACACACACACACACACACATACACGTATTCACATCCAACCAACTCTCAGAATAACCTCTCTACCACCGCCAACACTACCACCGCCAACACTACCACCGCCAACACTACCACCGCCAACACTACCACCGCCAACACTACCACCGCCAACACTACCACCGCCAACACTACCACCGCCAACACTACCACCGCCAACACTACCACCGCCAACACTACCACCGCCAACACTACCACCGCCAACACTACCACCGCCAACACTACCACCGCCAACACTACCACAGCATCCTCCAAGCACCATCTCCATGGTCACCACACTTCATCTGTCTTCACTACTTCTCTCCATCTCACCCACAACTCTATTTCGAGAATTTTCACTCATAATGTTCACAATTTTTTCCCGTTTTTACCATTTCATCAGAAAGTCGCATTTCGTTAATAACAAACAATTTTTTTCATTAATTAATCAAAAAAAAAAAAAAGATATAACGAATGCACTCTTAAATACAATTCTACTGGATTATGCTACCGCTCTCTACACCAACTCTATACATCTACTGCTTGGCGAGGCTCACCCAACACCTCTGTCAACAAGGTGTGACCTCACTCTGTGACCTCAGTCTGTGACCTCACTCTGTGACCTCACCCACATCTCCCCACAACACACATTATACAACACAACAGTTTTCGAGTGTTTGTAATACAACTAAGGATTTCTCTCAACCCCCAACAACACACAATTTTCAACTTGTCCCAATAATACCCTCATCACCCACAAGTCAAAACATACACTATTGCACCATGCAATACAAAGTCCCCCATCTCTGCACCTCACCCCATCTCCCCACCACCTCATCTCTTCACACCCACACACCAACATACACCCCTCTTCATCTCACCCACAACTCACAACATATAACCTTCACACACTATCAGCCCTCATTGTTTTCACTTGAGTGTTTAATACAACTCTCACACTCACATCATTTCATCACCTCCAAATCACTCTCATACATCATTTGAATACCCCTAAAACACCATTGAATACTACTAAAACACCATTGAATACCCCTAAAACACCATTTGACATCTCTAACTCATCCACCAAATTACATTCTCATTCACACTTATACATTTCATTAACTGAAATTACATCTCAACCACCAAAACTAAGAACACTCATCTCAAATCCATTAACATTACCAACTTTATAAGATGACAATCTATAATCTAAGATCACTTAGGACAAGATCACCAATTTTTATGATCACTCATCTCAAAACCACTATGATCACAGAACACATTCATTTTTATATACATTCCCTCAGAACATTATAACCAAGATCGCTAAAACTGTGAAAACTTTTACTATTGAAACATTTCCAAACAACATAAGAACATTTTCAAATTACATTAGAACATTTCCAAAATTACATTAGAACACTCCCAGATTACTTTGAGCATATCCAAAACAATATTAGAACACTCCCAGATTACTTTGAATACTTCCAGAATTACTTTGAACATCTCCAGTTAACATTTTGGATATTTCCAAATTAGTTTTTTGATATTCCAGTTTTACTTTGGGACACTTTCGAGATACACTTTTAAAGTTTTCCTTAAAATTTATCACAATTAAATTGAACATTTTTTTTTTTTTTTTTTTTTTTTTTGCTGGTAAACACATTCGTGTCTCAATAAGTAGACACAATTTTTTTTTTCGATATCGGTAATACAATAAAAAAAAATTGAAGTTTCCCCTATGGGGGGTCAGAGGTAAGTAATACAAATGTTAAACATTTTTCGTGAATGGTAGACACATTTTTTCTCAAATGTTTAATGACACTAATACATAATTTTTTTGGTTTTTCCCCTACAGAGGTCATAGACATAAGAAATGTTGCCCCTATGGGTACCCCATAAAATTTCTTTATAATAATAATGATAATAATTAATAGTTTATTGTGACATGATACAAAGATGTACAAGGGGTTGTAGTAATGATGTGTACATGCCAAAAGCCCTTTGTATGCAGAACATTATGGGCAAACTTAAAATTAACTTACAATTAATTATGCTATAAAAGACTAAATGGTAAAATTTATAGTAAACAATTTACAATATAAGTATAATTGAGTATTTAAGCAATGCTCCACCTCTGCTCCAAGGTAGACATGTTTTGGGCGAGATGTATGGTAAACCCTATGGGGTAAGGTAAGTTTCCCCCATGGGTACCCCTTAAAAATTTCTTGATATCGGTAATACAATCAAAAAGGTTGGTAACCCTTTATGGGGTATGATAAAATTTACCCCTACGGTACTTTCTCTTGTTAACTTAAATGAACTAAAAGTGCAAGTTGAATCAAGTAACTTCCCATTATTAACTTAAATGAACTAAAAGTGCAAGTTGAATCAAGTAACTTCCCGTTATTAACTTAAATGAACTATAAGTGCATGGTGTCACTGGTCAGGTGTGGTATGACGTCACTGACCGCCATAAGTAAACACAGGTGGGGTGTGACGTCACATGTGACTCACTACCCATCAACAAGTTAAATCACAGGTGTACAACAGGTTTGATCATGCCCACCAAGTGTTGTGACGTCACTATTACTTCCTCATTAAATTTTCCATGTTTAAAAGTTCATGGAAAAATGGATAAAATTTCATGGTAAGGATTGATTTAAAAGTTCATGAATGATTTAAAATGTTTTAAAATTATATTTTTTTTTTACAATCTGAAGTTTTATCCCCAAACTTAGACACATCTGAGTAACTTCTCAAAAAAAAAAAAAAAAAAAAAAAAAGTTAACCAACTAAAAGTTATATATTTTTTCACAATCTGAAGTTTTATCCCCAACTTAACACATCTGAGTAATCTCTCTCAAGTGTTACTTCATGTTAATTTAAACTTAACTAAAAGTAACTCTGAATGGTAATACAAGTTTACAATGAGATATACAATTATGCAACAAATTTCACTAAGAGGTAAATGCAAGTTACACTATTACCTAAATATTACACAAATGTAGTCTATATCTCTAAGTTATAATTAATTCCTCATGTTAATTTAAATGAACTAAACCATTGTTACAAGGTAAATAATTTTGCATACCTTAGGAGGGGTACCAAGCACTTCTCTCACCTTAGGAGGGGTACCAAGCACTTCTCTCACCTTAGGAGGGGTACCAAGCACTTCTCTCACCTTAGGAGGGGTACCAAGCACTTCTCTCACCTTAGGAGGGGTACCAAGCACTTCTCTCGAGTCTACAAGATAATTTTGAATCATCTTCTAATTCTTGAACTTGGTTTATGTTTTTCGTTTCTTCTCGTACAACCATTGTTGTACAAATATCTTCTTCCTTAAATTTCAGCGCCACATCTTGAAGTATAAGTCTGTAATGTGTATTTCAGATATAATCATTTGAAGTTTCATACCTGCCGATGCCTTTCAGGAAGATAACCTCTCTTATATTTTTGTCTTTCACACTTTTTATGAATCTCTCAATGGCTTCCTTGAAATATTTTATTATATCAGCGATAGTTTTTCTTTTTAAACCATGCACCAAATGTGAATCTCTTGAATTTTCAATTAAAATTTGAGAAATTATATTTTCTTCCAATGGTCCAAACTGACTTATTATAGCTGCTAAATAAGGAAGATTCAGTTTCCGTTGATCCAGTGAAGGTTCAAACTCGATAATATTTCCAGGAATATCACCATCTTCAACTCTGCATATACTCAGATACAAATCAGCATAAGGATATTTCTTGGCCAAATAATAACTTGCACCATATCCTTTTATAGCAACACAATTCGCATGAAAAATAACACATGCATTATCACGACAATATTTTTCATCGTACAATTTTCCTTCTTCAATTCTAAAATATTCTTCCATCTTATTGTCTCCATTTTTTTTGTTTTGGATTTTTTTTTCCTGAGATGGATGCTGACTGGCTGGTGGGAGATATACTATAAATACATGAATGGCAAAGATGAGGGGTGTTTATACCCATCGCCATTCCTGCCAGACGTATGATCTATACTCAGTTGCCTAATAATGTTTTAGAGTAATTAATGGATAATAAAACAAAAATATTATTATGGAGATATTTTACTTGATATATTTACAATAATGACATCAATATATTTTATTTGATATATTTTACAATAATGAAATCAATATTTCTACACGTTTTTTAAAGCCTTTGAAAAACCATGAATGATTTTAATATATGCATGCCAAGCACCACCAGCTGAAGTACATCCAATTCCTTCTGGAAACACAACTTTTTCCATAACCCCGTTGGGGTCTGTTAATAACCACTTAACAATATCATTCATGCATTCTTTGAATATAATCTCACGACCTTTCTTTCTATCTAAATATTTGCATGTATTGTAGTAACTCTTATCAACTTTGGACTTCATATAATACTTATGTGGGCGTCCCATTGCATATTATGCAAACACATTGGCAATCATGGGGTTGTTTTTCCCATTATTTATAAATTTTATGCTTCCAAATTTATCACCAGCGGCTTCCCTTGCTAGATTTGCTTCATAACATCCAGGAGATTTAAAGAAATATGGGTTGCTAAGTGGTAAGACCCGACTTAAGGCATCAGCAAGACCTCCCATTTTCAATTTAACAACTCAAAATTTGTTTGTTGTACTAAAAGTATTTTATCACTGCCACTAAAATCTTTCGTAATATTGACGTTCATTAATGTAAGATATTTTTCTTCATCTTTTGAAGATAAAATGTGATTACTCTCACTTATTTACCTGTAATTTTGATAAATACAATTATTGTTATATCCCAAAATTAACTTTGTTACTCAGCAAATGAAAGTTGGTAAATTTTTCTCATTAGAATTTCTATAATTACACTGTGGGGTGAATTTATTTACTCAGCAATATCAAATTAAAAACTCACGTTCAAAATCTTCCATAGCATTATCGGTGACACATTGCGCAGACACCTTCCTTTGTTTTGGAGGGTTATGATCAAAGTCTTCTATTGAATTAACCATTTCTTTATCAGATATGTGATGTGTAGACATTTTTGGTTCTGTAACAAAATTTTAGATTTTTTCTCAAGTGTTAAAATAACTCTGACATACATACTCAAATTTTTTAGACTAAAACAAAATATTACATGCACTTGAATTTTTACAATCCATGGAACTTAGATCTGAAGTTTCCGTATTGGCATCACCATGACGGTAGGTGTCATGGCATCACCATGACGGTAGGTGTCATGGCATCACCATGACGGTAGGTGTCATGGCATCACCATGACGGTAGGTGTCATGGCATCACCATGACGGTAGGTGTCATGGCATCACCATGACGGTAGGTGTCTGGCATCACCATGACGGTAGTGTCATGGCATCACCATGACGGTAGGTGTCATGGCATCACCATGACGGTAGGTGTCATGGCATCACCATGACGGTAGGTGTCATGGCATCACCATGACGGTAGGTGTCATGGCATCACCATGACGGTAGGTGTCGGCATCACCGCGGTAGGTGTCATGGCATCACCAGACGGTAGGTGTCATGGCATCACCATGACGGTAGGTGTCATGGCATCACCATGACGGTAGGTGTCTGGCATCACCATGACGGTAGGTGTCATGGCATCACCATGACGGTAGGTGTCATGGCATCACCATGACGGTAGGTGTCATGGCATCACCATGACGGTAGGTGTCATGGCATCACCATGACGGTAGGTGTCTGGCATCACCATGACGGTAGGTGTCATGGCATCACCATGACGGTAGGTGTCATGGCATCACCATGACGGTAGGTGTCTGGCATCACCATGACGGTAGGTGTCATGGCATCACCATGACGGAGTGTCATGGCATCACCATGACGGTAGGTGTCATGGCATCCCTGACGGAGGTGTCATGGCATCACCATGACGGTAGGTGTCATGGCATCACCATGACGGTAGGTGTCATGGCACCCTTTGGTTCTGCATAACAGATCGTAGTGTGTCATGGCATCACCATGATGGTAGATGTCATTGGCATCACCATGACGGTAGGTGTCTGCATCACCATGACGAGTAGGTGTCATGCATCACCATGAGTAGGTGTCTGCATCCATGACAGGTTAGGCATCACCTGAGTAGGTTGTCCGTATGGCATCACCATGACGGTAGGTGTCATGGCATCACCATGACGGTAGGTGTCATGGCATCACCATGACGGTAGGTGTCATGGCATCACCATGACGGTAGGTGTCATGGCATCACCATGACGGTAGGTGTCATGGCATCACCATGACGGTAGGTGTCATGGCATCACCATGACGGTAGGTGTCATGGCATCACCATGACGGTAGGTGTCATGGCATCACCATGACGGTAGGTGTCATGGCATCACCATGACGGTAGGTGTCATGGCATCACCATGACGGTAGGTGTCATGGCATCACCATGACGGTAGGTGTCATGGCATCACCATGACGGTAGGTGTCATGGCATCACCATGACGGTAGGTGTCATGGCATCACCATGACGGTAGGTGTCATGGCATCACCATGACGGTAGGTGTCATGGCATCACCATGACGGTAGGTGTCATGGCATCACCATGACGGTAGGTGTCATGGCATCACCATGACGGTAGGTGTCATGGCATCACCATGACGGTAGGTGTCATGGCATCACCATGACGGTAGGTGTCATGGCATCACCATGACGGTAGGTGTCATGGCATCACCATGACGGTAGGTGTCATGGCATCACCATGACGGTAGGTGTCATGGCATCACCATGACGGTAGGTGTCATGGCATCACCATGACGGTAGGTGTCATGGCATCACCATGACGGTAGGTGTCATGGCATCACCATGACGGTAGGTGTCATGGCATCACCATGACGGTAGGTGTCATGGCATCACCATGACGGTAGGTGTCATGGCATCACCATGACGGTAGGTGTCATGGCATCACCATGACGGTAGGTGTCATGGCATCACCATGACGGTAGGTGTCATGGCATCACCATGACGGTAGGTGTCATGGCATCACCATGACGGTAGGTGTCATGGCATCACCATGACGGTAGGTGTCATGGCATCACCATGACGGTAGGTGTCATGGCATCACCATGACGGTAGGTGTCATGGCATCACCATGACGGTAGGTGTCATGGCATCACCATGACGGTAGGTGTCATGGCATCACCATGACGGTAGGTGTCATGGCATCACCATGACGGTAGGTGTCATGGCATCACCATGACGGTAGGTGTCATGGCATCACCATGACGGTAGGTGTCATGGCATCACCATGACGGTAGGTGTCATGGCATCACCATGACGGTAGGTGTCATGGCATCACCATGACGGTAGGTGTCATGGCATCACCATGACGGTAGGTGTCATGGCATCACCATGACGGTAGGTGTCATGGCATCACCATGACGGTAGGTGTCATGGCATCACCATGACGGTAGGTGTCATGGCATCACCATGACGGTAGGTGTCATGGCATCACCATGACGGTAGGTGTCATGGCATCACCATGACGGTAGGTGTCATGGCATCACCATGACGGTAGGTGAACGAACCTATGTGAGTTTAGTGTCGTACAGAATCAGGAAAGTTCAACATTTGTTGGATCTCTCTAATAAAGTGAAGAATCTTAAGTGAATATAAACCTTTAATATGTAAAGTGTTAGCCGGAGGAGGTGAAAAAGTTGTATCCTGGATGATAGATGAACAAATTGAAGGATATATATTAGTTCTAGCAAATGATTGGAATGATGAACTGGTAATGTGTTTGTTGGCTCCAGTAGAGTGCCATCATAACTTACTTCAATGGTATTATTTGTTATTACTATATTCGATGGTACAAGTCACATACCTGGAAATGCATGAAGACAGTTAAAGGTAAGAAAATATGTTTTAGTAATAGTGTTGATAATTTGATTGTGGGTATTGTGACGTCACTACCTGTCAACAAGTTAAATCATGTCAGGCAAACATTATCTTAAATGAACTAAGTTATTTTTCCTCTTGTTAACTTAAATGAACTAAAAGTGCGCCAAAAGGTTCAGCAGGTAGAAACGTGTGTGTGACGTCACACCCCACCAAACAGGATTGAGCAGGTAAACTTTGGTGATGTGACGTCATAGGCGCGTGCCAAGTGTTGCCAAAAAATATCCTCTGAATATTTCTTTTACTAAAAAATAAGGTTTAATTAACAATGGATGACTAATCATATTAATTGAAATACATGATCGAATAATATATATATGCTTTTGAAGAAATCCCATGTAATATATGTTTTGTATTATTAAAAAAATTTATTTGATGATGGCAATGATTGAAAATATTGCTATTAATATTTGAGGTGAAATGGTAACTGTCCACTTGATCAGAAGAAATATATAAGTGGTTGTTGATAACTCTGTTGATATAAACAAAGTGGCAAATCATACTAGTATGTTTTTTTATAGAAATTTTATATACAATTAAGAAAGTCGAAGGCATTCAAAGAAGAGATGCAGTGGAACGTGTTTTTTCAAAAGAAGAGATTGTGGCTGAAGTGCCAGAAATGACTCAACGATGCAGTGAAGAAATATTGGAAAATTTATTGTTTTTTATACCAAAACCCAAAAAAACTTAAATACGAGAATGGATTTTGAAATGGCTGATCCTAGTTTAGGTAATTTTTATCATAATGAACTTATCAGTTATAATTAATACTATTTAGCAACTCTTTATGAGTAAGGGAGTGTTCTGAAAATGTGAGTTACCCCCAGATAATGTCAGTGTATGTGTGAGTTACCCCCAGATAATGTCAGTGTATGTGTGAGTTACCCCCAGATAATGTCAGTGTATGTGTGAGTTACCCCAGATAATGTCAGTGTATGTGTGAGTTACCCCCAGATAATGTCAGTGTATGTGTGAGTTACCCCAGATAATGTCAGTGTATGTGTGAGTTACCCCAGATAATGTCAGTGTATGTGTGAGTTACCCCCAGATAATGTCAGTGTATGTGTGAGTTACCCCCAGATAATGTCAGTGTATGTGTGAGTTACCCCCAGATAATGTCAGTGTATGTGTGAGTTACCCCCAGATAATGTCAGTGTATGTGTGAGTTACCCCCAGACAATGTCAGTGTATGTGTGAGTTACCCCCAGATAATGTCAGTGTATGTGTGAGTTACCCCCAGACAATGTCAGTGTATGTGTGAGTTACCCCCAGACAATGTCAGTGTATGTGTGAGTTACCCCCAGACAATGTCAGTGTATGTGTGAGTTACCCCCAGATAATGTAACTAAATCTCATTGAACGCGTCTAATATGGGGAGACTCGGTGATTTCGTTGTTATTTGTGAAGTGGTCAAAGATCTTCCTTGGTTGGAATTTTGCAACACCGTCCAACAACTCTTAAGGAAAGACGTTGAGACATTGAGTGAGAAGAATTATCAACGAGTTAAAAATTGGTTAGAAAATTAACTTGATTCACATGAAAATAAAACAGATTTCATTGATGAAATGGTAGCGGAATGGAGTGACGATCTGGTATATTATATTTTGGAAAACAATATATCTGAGAACTTTGCTAGTCAAATATTTAATAGACGGTATAATCTGTGCATTTTGCATAGATGGTATAACAAAAAGAAGTGAAAATTAATTTGGAGAGAACTTTTCACAGATATTAATCAATATTATTTACCTTGTAACAATGGTTTAGTTCATTTAAATTAACATGAAGTAACACTTGAGAGAGATTACTCAGATGTGTTAAGTTTGGGATAAAACTTCAGATTGTGAAAAAAATATATAACATTTAGTTGCTTAACTTGATCTGTTAATATCTTTTACGTGTGATGCAAATTACCCATTATCTGCTTATGAGAAAAAAAAATATCTTTTACAGGTATCGATATAAGATCATTTGAGCAGTGCAGGATGGTGTAGAAGATGCAGGATGGTGTAAGAGATGCAGGATGGTGTAGAGAGATGCAGGATGGTGTAGAAAATGCAGGATGGTGTAAGAGATGCGGATGGTGTAGAGAGATGCAGGATGGTGTAAGAGATGCAGGATGGTGTAGAGAGATGCGGATGGTGTAGAGAGATGCAGGATGGTGTAGAGAATGCAGGATGGTGTAGAGAGATGCAGGATGGTGTAGAAGATGCAGGATGGTGTAGAGAATGCAGGATGGTGTAGAGATGCAGGATGGTGTAGAAGATGCTGGATGGTGTAAGAGATGCGGGATGGTGTAGAGATGCGGATGGTGTAGAGAGATGCAGGATGGTGTAGAGATGCAGGATGGTGTAGAAGATGCAGGATGGTGTAGAAGATGCAGGATGGTGTGAGAGATGCAGGATGGTGTAGAGAGATGCAGGATGGTGTAGAGAGATGCGGATGGTGTAGAAGATGCGGGATGGTGTAGAAGATGCAGGATGGTGTAGAAGATGCAGGATGGTGTAGAAGATGCGGGATGGTGTAGAAGATGCTGGATGGTGTAGAGAATGCGGATGGTGTAGAAGATGCTGGATGGTGTAAGAATGCAGGATGGTGTAGAGAGATGCGGGATGGTGTAGAGAGATGCGGATGGTGTGAAGATGCTGGATGGTGTAGAGAGATGCAGGATGGTGTAGAGAGATGCAGGATGGTGTAGAGATGCAGGATGGTGTAGAGAATGCAGGATGGTGTAGAGAGATGCTGGATGGTGTAGAGAGATGCGGGATGGTGTAGAAGATGCGGGATGGTGTAGAGATGCAGGATGGTTTAGAAGATGCGGGATGGTGTAGAGAGATGCAGGATGGTGTAGAGATTCAGGATGGTGTAGAGATTCAGGATGGTGTAGAAGGTAGTTAACAAGTGTTGTGCAGGATGGTGTGAAGATGCTGGATGGTGTAGAAGATGCAGGATGGTGTAGAAGATGCAGGATGGTGTAGAAGATGCAGGATGATGTAGAGATGCAGGGGTGGTGTAGAGAGATGCAGGATGGTGTAGAAGATGCTGGATAGTGTAGAAGATGCAGGATGGTGTAGAGAGATGCAGGATGGTTTAGAAGATGCAGGATGGTTTAGGGGATGCAGGATGGTTTAGAAAATGCGGGATGGTGTAGAAGATGCGGGATGGTGTAGAGAAAATGCAGGATGGTGTAGAGAATGCAGGATGGTGTAGAGATATGCGGATGGTGTAGAATATGCGGATGGTGTAGAGAATGCGGGATGGTGTAGAGAGATGCAGGATGGTGTAGAGATGCTGGATGGTGTAGAAGATGCAGGATGGTGTAGAGAGATGCGGGATGGTGTAGAAGATGCGGGATGGTGTAGAGAATGCAGGATGGTGTAGAAGATGCAGGATGGTGTAGAAGATGCTGGATAGTGTAAGAGATGCAGGATGGTGTAAGAAAATGCAGGATGGTTTAGAAGATGCGGGATGGTGTAGAAGATGCAGGATGGTGTAGAGAAAGCGGGATGGTGTAGAGAATGCAGGATGAGTGTAAAGATGCAGGATGGTGTAAGAAGATGCGGGATGGTGTAGAAATGCAGGGATGGTGTAGAAGATGCAGGATGGTGTAGAATGCAGGATGATGTAGAAAATGCGGGATGGGTAGAAGATGCTGGATAGTGTAAAGAGATGCAGGATAGTGTAGAGAGATGCGGGATGGTGTAGAAGATGCAGGATGGTGTAGAGAATGCGGGATGGTGTAGAAAGTAGTTAACAATGTTGTGCAGGATGGTGTAGAGAGATGCTGGATGGTGTAGAGAGATGCTGGATGGGTAGAAGATGCGGGATGGTGTAGAAGATGCAGGATGGTGTAGAAGATGCAGGGATGGTGTAGAGAGATGCGGGATGATGTAGGGGATGCGGGATGGTGTAGAAAATGCTGGATAGTGTAGAAGATGCAGGATGGTGTAGAAAATGCGGGATGGTGTAGAAGGTAGTTACAATGTTGTGCAGGATGGTGTAGAAGATGCTGGATGGTGTAGAAGATGCTGGATGGTGTAGAGAATGCAGGATGGTGTAAGATGCGGATGTGTGAGAGAAAGCGGGATGGTGTGAAGATGCAGGATGATGTGAAGATGCGGGATGGTGTAGAAGATGCTGGATAGTGTAGAAGATGCAGGATGGTGTAGAGAATGCGGGATGGTGTGAGAGATGCAGGGAAGGTGTAGAGATGCGGGATGGTGTAGAGATGCGGGATGGTGTAGAAGATGCGGGATGGTGTAGAGAATGCAGGATGGTGTAGAGAGATGCAGGATGGTGTAGAAGATGCGGGAAAGTAGAAGATGCAGGATGGTGTAGAGAGATGCTGGATAGTGTAAGAGATGCAGGATAGTGTAGAGATGCAGGATGGTGTAGAAGATGCAGGATGGTGTAGAAGATGCAGGATGGTGTAGAGAATGCGGGATGGTGTAAGAGATGCGGGATGGTGAGAAGATGCGGGATAGTGTAGAGATGCGGGATGGTGTAGAGAATGCGGGATGAGTGTAGAGATGCGGGATGGTGTAGAAATGCAGGATGGTGTAGAGAGATGCGGGATGGTGTAGAGAGATGCGGGATGGTGTAGAAGATGCAGGATGGGTAGAAGATGCAGGATGGTGTAGAGAATGCAGGATGGTGTAGAAGATGCGGGATGGTGTAGAGAGATGCAGGATGGTTAGAAGTGCAGGATAGTGTAGAAGATGCAGGATGGTGTAGAAGATGCGGATGTGTAGAAGATGCAGGATGGTGTAGAAGATGCTGGATGGTGAGAATGCTGGATAGTGTGAAGATACAGGATGGTGTAGAGATGCAGGATGGTGTAGAGAAAGCGGGATGGTGTAGAAGATGCAGGATGGTGTAGGAGATGCGGGATGGTGTAGAGATGCAGGATGGTGTAGAGATTCAGGATGGTGTGAGAGAGTAGTTAACAATGTTGTGCAGGATGGTGTAGAAGATGCTGGATGGTGTAAGAGATGCGGGATGGTGTAGAGAGATGCAGGGATGGTGTAGAGATGCGGGATGGTGTAGAGAGATGCGGGATGGTGTAGAGAGATGATGGATAGTGTAGAGAGATGCAGGATGGTGTAGAGAGATGCGGGATGGTGTAGAAGATGCTGGATAGTGTAGAGATGCAGGATGGTGTAGAAGATGCAGGATGGTTTAGAAGAATGCAGGGATGGTTTAGAAATGGGATGGTGTAGAGAGATGCGGGATGGTGTAGAAAATGCAGGATGGTGTAGAGATGCGGGATAGTGTATAGAGATGCGGGATGGTGTAGAAGATGCAGGATGGTGTAGAGATGCAGGATGGTGTATAGAGATGCAGGGATGGTGTAGAGAATGCAGGGATGGTGTAGAGAATGCAGGGATGGGTGAGAGATGCTGGATGGTGTAAAGATGCTGGATTATGTAGAAAATGCAGGATGGTGTAGAAGATGCGGGATGGTGTAGAAGATGCAGGGATGGTGTAGAAGATGCAGGATGGTGTAGAGATGCTGGATGGTGTAGAAGATGCTGGATAGTGTGAGAGATGCAGGATGGTGTAGAAGATGCAGGATGGTTTAGAGATGCAGGGGTGGTGTAGAAGATGCGGGATGGTGTAAAAGATGCAGGATGGTGTAGAAAATGCAGGATGGTGTAGAGAGATGCAGGATGGTGTAGAGAGGTAGTTAACAATGTTGTGCAGGATGGTGTAGAAGGTAGTTAACAATGTTGTGCAGGATGGTGTAGAAGATGCTGGATGGTGTAGAGATGCGGGATGGTGTGAGAGATGCGGGATGGTGTAGAGAAAATGCAGGATGGTGTAGAGAATGCAGGAATGATGTAAAGAATGCGGGATGGTGTAGAGAATGCTGGATAGTGTAAGATGCAGGATGGTGTAGAAATGCGGGATAGTGTAAGATGCAGGATGGTGTAGAAGATGCAGGATGGTGTAAGAGAATGCAGGATGGTGTAGAGAATGCGGGATGGTGTAGAGATGCGGGATGGTGTAGAGATGCAGGGGTGGTGTAAGAGATGCGGGATGGTGTAGAGAATGCGGGATGGTGTAAATGAATTGTGTAGAGAATGCAGGGATGGTGTAAAGAGATGCAGGATAGGTGAAAGATGCGGATGATGTAGAGAGATGCGGGATGGTGTAGAGAGATGCTGGATAGTGTAGAAGATGCAGGATGGTGTAGAAGATGCGGGATGGTGTAGAAGATGCAGGATGGTGTAGAAGATGCGGGATGGTGTAAAATGCAGGATGGTGTAGAGAGATGCGGGATGGTGTAGGAATGCAGGAAAATGTAGAGAATGCGGGATGGTTAGAAATGCGGGATGGTGTAGAAATGCGGGATGGTGTAGAATGCGGGATGGTGAGAAGATGCGGGATGATGTAGAGAATGCAGGATGGTGTAGAGAGATGCTGGATAGTGTAGAGAGATGCAGGATGGTGTAGAGAAAGCAGGATGGTGTAGAAGATGCAGGATGGTGTGAAGATGCGGGATGGTGTAGAAATGCAGGATGGTGTAGAAGATGCAGGATGGTGTAGAAGATGCGGGATGGTGTAGAAGATGCAGGATGGTGTGAAAGAATGCGGGATGGTGTAGAGATGCGGGATGGTGAAGAGAATGCAGGAAGGTGTAGAGAATGCGGGAAGGTTAGAGAAAATGCGGGATGGTGTAGAAATGCAGGATGGTGTAAAGATGCGGGATGGTGTAGAGAGTGCGGGATGGTGTAGAAGGTAGTTAACAATGTTGTGAATTGAAAATCTTAATTCATGATATGTAAAAAATTGTGACAATTGAATTTACCGAAAATTGGTAGTGAAAATTGTAAGGGATGTGGTTGTTGTGGTTGTTGTGGTTGTTGTGGTTGTTGTAGTTGTTGTGGTTGTTGTGGGTGTTGTGCTTGTTGTGCTTGTTGTGGTTGTTGTGGGTGTTGTGGTTGTTGTGGTTGTTGTGGGTGTTGTGGGTGTTGTGGTTGTTGTGGTTGTTGTGGTTGTGGTTGTTGTGGTTGTTGTGGTTGTTGTAGGTGTTGTGCTTGTGCTTGTTGTGGTTGTTGTGGGTGTTGTGGTTGTTGTGGGTGTTGTGGGTGTTGTGGTTGTTGTGGTTGTTGTGGTTGTGGGTGTTGTGGGTAGTTGTTGTTGTTGTGGTTGTTGTGGGTGTTGTGGGTGTTGTGATTGTTGTGGTTGTGGTTGTTGTGGTGGTTGTGGGTGTTGTGGTTGTTGTGGTTGTTGTGGTTGTTGTGGTTGTGGTTGTTGTGGGTGTTGTGGGTGTTGTGGGTGTTGTGGTGGTTGTAGTTGTTGTGGGTGTGGGTGTTGTGGTTGTTGTGGTTATTGTAGGTGTTATTGTTGTGGTTGTTGTGGTTGTTGTTGGTGTTGTGGTTGTTGTGGTTGTTGTGGTTGTTGTGGTTGTTGTGGGTGTTGTGGTTGTTGTGGTTGTTGTGGTGGTTGTGGTTGTTGTGGTTGTTGTGGTTGTTGTGGTTGTGGGTGTTGTGGGTAGTTGTGGTTGTTGTGGTTGTTGTAATTGTGGGTGTTGTGGTTGTTGTGGTTGTTGGGTGTTGTGGGTGTTGTGGGTGTTGTGGTTGTTGTGGTTGTTGTGGTTGTTGTGGGTGTTGTGGTTGTTGTGGGTGTTGTGGGTGTTGTGGTTGTTGTGGGTGTTGTGGTTGTTGTGGGTGTTGTGGTTGTGGTTTTGTGGTTGTTGTGGTTGTGGGTGTTGTGGTTGTTGTGGTTGTGGGTGTTGTGGTTGTTGTGGTTGTGTGTGTTGTGGTTGTGGTGGTTTTTGTGGGTGTTGTGGTTGTTGTGGGTGTTGTGGTTGTGGGTGTTGTGGGTGTTGTGGTTGTTGTGGTTGTGGTTGTTATGGTTGTGGTTGTGTGTGTTGTGGTTGTGGGTGTTGTGGTTGTTGTGGTTGTGTGTGTTGTGGTTGTTGTTGTGGTTGTGTGTGTTGTGGGTGTTGTGGTTGTTGTAGTTGTGTGTTTTGGTTGTTGTGGGTGTTGTGGTTGTTGTGGTTGTGTGTGTTGTGGTTGTTGTGGGTGTTGTGGTTGTTGTGGTTGTTGTAGGTGTTGTGGTTGTGGGTGTTGTGGTTGTGGGTGTTGGTGGTTGTGGGTGTGGTGTGGTTGTGGGTGTTGTGGTTGTGGGTGTTGTGGTTGTGGGTGTTGTGGTTGTGGGTGTTGTGGGTTGTGGTTGTGAGTTGTGGTTGTGAGTGTTGTGGGTTGTGGTTGTGGGTGTTGTGGTGGTTGTGGGTGTTGTGGTTGTGGGTGTTGTGGTTGTGGGTGTTGTGGGTTGTTGTGGTTGTGGTAGTGGGTGTTGTGGTTGTTGTGGTTGTTGTGGGTGTTGTGGTTGTGGGTGTTGTGGTTGTGGTTGTGGGTGTTGTAATTGTTGTGGTTGTGGTTGTTGTGGTTGTGGGTGTTGTGGGTTGTGGATGTTGTGGGTTGTTGTGGATGTTGTGGTTGTGGGTGTTGTGGGTTGTTGTTGTTGTGGGTTGTTGTGGTTGTGGGTGTTGTGGTTGTGGGTGTTGTGGTGGTTGTGGGTTGTGGGTGTTGTGGGTTGTTGTGGTTGTGGGTTGTGGATATTTTGGGTGTTGTGGTGTGGGTGTTGTGAATTGTTGTGGTTGTGGGTGTTGTGGTTGTGTGTGTTGTGGTTTGGGTTTTGTGGTTGTGGGTGTTGTGGGTGTGGGAGTTGTGGTTGTGGGTGTTGTGGTTGTGGGTGTTGTGGGTTGTTGTGGTTGTAATTGTTGTGGTTGTGGGTGTTGTGGGTTGTTGTGGTTGTGGGTGTTGTGGGTTATTGTGGTTGTGGGTTGTGGGTGTTGTGGTTGTGGGTGTTGTGGTTGTGGGTTGTGGTTGTGGATGTTGTGGTTGTAGGTGTTGTGGGTTGTGGTTGTGGGTGTTGTGGTTGGGTTGGTTGTGGGTTGTTGTGGGTGTTGTGGTTGTCGGTGTTGTGAGTTGTGGTTGTTGTGGGTGTTTTGGTTGTGGGTGTTGTGAGTTGTGGTTGTTGTGGGTGTTTTGGTTGTGGGTGTTGTGGTTGTGGTTTGTGGTTGTGGGTGTTGTTGTTGTGGGTTGTTGTGGGTGTTGTGGTTGTGGGTGTTGTGAGTTGTTGTGGTTGTTATTGTGGGTGTTGTGGGTGTTGTGGTTGTTGTGGGTGTTGTGGTTGTGGGTGTTGTGGTTGTGGGTGTTGTGGTTGTTGTGGTTGTGGGTGTTGTGGGTTGTTGTGGTTGTGGGTGTTGTGGTTGTTGTGGTTGTGGGTTGTTGTGGTTGTGGGTGTTGTGGTTGTGGGGTTGTTTGTGGGTGTTGTGGTTGTGGGTTGTTGTGGGTGTTGTGGGTTGTTGTGGGTGTTGTGGGTTGTGGGTTGTTGTGGTTGTGGGTGTTGTGGATTGTGGGTTGTTGTGGTTGTGGGTGTTTTGGGTTGTTGTGTGTTGTGGTTGTGGGTGTTTTGGGTGTTGTGGGTTGTGGTTGTTGTGGTTGTTGTGGTTGTGGTTGTTGTGGGTTGTCGTTGTTGTGGTGGTTGTGGGTTTGTGGGTGTTGTAGTTGTTTGGTTGTGGGTGTTGTGGTTGTGGGTGCTGTGGGTGTTGTGGGTGTTGTAGTTGTTGTGGGTGTTGTGGTTGTTGTGGGTGTTGTGGGTGTTGTGGGTGTTGTGGGTTGTTGTGGGTGTTGTGGTTGTGGGTGTTGTGGTTGTGGGTGTTGTGGGTTGTTGTGGTTGTGGGTTGTGGTTGTGGGTGTTGTGGGTTGTTGTGGTTGTGGGTGTTGTGGTTGTGGGTGTTGTGGTGGTTGTGGTTGTTATGGTTGTGGGTGTTGTGGTTGTGGGTTGTGGTTGTGGGTGTTGTGGGTTGTTGTGGTTGTAATAGTGGGTGTTGTGGTTGTTGTGGTTGTTGTGGGTGTTGTGTTTGTTGTGGTTGTGGGTGTTGTGGTTGTGGGTGTTGTGGTGTTGTGGTTGTGGTTGTTGTGGTTGTAAGTGTTGTGGGTTGTTGTGGATGTTGTGGGTTGTTGTGGATGTTGTGGTTGTGGGTGTTGTGGGTTGTGGTTGTGGGTTGTGGTTGTGGGTGTTGTGGTTGTGGGTGTTGTGGTTGTTGTGGTTGTGGGTTGTTGTGGTGTTGTGGGTTGTTGTGGTTGTGGGTTGTGGATATTTTGGGTGTTGTGGTTGTGGGTGTTGTGAGTTGTTGTGGTTGTGGGTGTTGTGGTTGTGTGTGTTGTGGTTGTGTGTGTTGTTGTTGTGGGTGTTGTGGTTGTGGGTGTTGTGGTTGTGGGTGTTGTGGTTGTGGGTGTTGTGGTTGTTGGTTTGTGGGTTGTTGTGGTTGTGGGTGTTGTGGTTGTTGTGGTTTTGGGTGTTGTGGTTGTGGGTGTTGTGGTTGTGGGTGTTGTGGGTGTTGTGGTTGTGGGTGTTGTGGGTTGTTGTGGGTGTTGTGGGTTGTTGTGGGTTGTTGTGGTTGTGGGTGTTGTGGGTTGTGGGTTGTGGGTTGTTTTGGGTTGTGGTTGTGGGTGTTTTGGGTGTTGTGGTTGTTGTGGTTTGTTGTGGGTTGTGGTTGTTGTGGTTGTGGGTTTTTGTGGGTGTTGTAGTTGTTGTGGGTGTTGTGGTTGTGGGTGTTGTGGTTGTGGGTGTTGTGGTTGTGGGTGTTGTGGGTGTTGTGGGTGTTGTGGTTGTGGGTGTTGTGGTTGTTGTGGGTGTTGTGGTGTGGGGTTGTGGGTTGTTGTGGTTGTTGTGGTTGTGGTTGTGGGTTGTTGTGGTTGAATTAGAGAAAAATGTTTTCCCTATGATTATGAAATGTATTGTACCTTTTTATTCTGTTGTCCGAAAGATGGAAAATTGTAATTTTTTGAACTGGAGAAAATGTAATGTAATTGTTATTAACGAAAGAGTGGAAAAATAAATGGTGAAAAATGCGTATTAGTGTTTACCCGGCTTGATTTAACTTGTTAAACTGCCATGTTTTAACATGTTGACCTGTGTGTGTTTACTCGGCGGTGAGTGAGGTCACTGGTCAGGTGGGGTGTGACCTCACACCTCTCATGGTTCAACTTGTACTCTCGTAGGGAGTCACACAAAATATGTCCACAATTTTTTAATGCTGACCTCTGACCCTCATAGGGGACAACCCAAAATGTGTCTACCTTGGAGGAGAAGTGAATAAATTTGAAAAAAAATCTAAATTTTGAGGAAAAACTTGGTATGGGTTCAGGAGGAGAGGTAAAAATATGATCCAAGGAAGTGGAGGTAAAATCTTGATCCAAGGAGATGGAGCATGGGAAAAAATGAAAAAAAAAGATGGTATTATTCATGAAAATCGAGTTAAAAATTGATCCAAGGAATTTTTTTATTTTTTATTAACAAATAGGCCGTTTCCCACCAAGGCAGGGTGACCCACCAAGGCAGGGTGACCCACCAAGGCAGGGTGACCCACCAAGGCATGGTGACCCACCAAGGCAGGGTGACCCACCAAGGCAGGGTGACCCACCAACACAGGGTGACCCACCAACACAGGGTGACCCACCAACACAGGGTGACCCATAATGGCAGGGTGACCCACCAAGGCAGGGTGACCCACCAACACAGGGTGACCCACCAAGGCAGGGTGACCCACCAAGGCAGGGTGGCCCACCAAGGCAGAGTGACCCACCAAGGCAGAGTGACCCACCAAGGCAGGGTGACCCAAAGGCAGGGTGGCCCGAAAAAGAAAAACTTTCATCATCATTCACTCCATCACTGCCTTGCCAGAGGCAGCTTTCTCGAAAAGTCGGGTAAGTCTGGCAACAATGTAAATTTTTTGGAATATTCAAAAATCCCCCAAATTCGAAAATTTGGAAGCATTCTCGAAAAGTGGGTAAAATTTCCATCGTAAAATTTTGGAAATGTTGGCAACACTATTGCTCTTTAGAAGGTAGGGAGTGAAGTCAAGTGAAGGAGCGAGAAAACAATTGAAAATTCGAAAAAAATCGAAAAATCGAGGAGCGGGGGCGATCTGGGGGGGGCGCAGCAGAAGGGAGCGCGGGACGGCTCGAAGGGGCGGCGCGGGACGGCTCGGGGGGCGGCGCGACGCGAGGCTGGGTGGGGCGACGCCGGACCAGAAGGGTCATTATCACATAGGTGTGAAAATTCACACCTAGGTGTGATCGCCGCCATTTTGAGGATCTTTGCCGCTTTCCCTACTACTCCCCTCCCCCACCACAGACCCCTCCCCACCACAGACCCCTCCCCCACCACAGACCCCTCCCCCACCACAGACCCCTCCCCCACACACACAGTCCCTTCCCCACACACACACAGCCCCCTTCCCCACACACACACAGCCCCTTCCCCACGCACACACACACACACAGCCCTCCATCCCCCCACTCCCACCCCCAAACACCCCCACCCCTTTCCCTCCCTCCCTCCTCCCTCCCTTCCCCACTCCCCACACACAGCCCCCTTCCCACACACACACAGCCCTTTCCCCACACACAGCCCCTCCCCACACACAGACCCCTCCCCCACACACAGCCCCTCCCCCACACACACAGCCCCCTCCCCACACACACACCCCCACCCCCAACACACACAGCCCCCTCCCCACACACAGCCCCTCCCCCACACACACAGCCCCACCCCCAACACAAACAGCCCCTCCTCCACACACTCAGCCCCTCCCCACACACAGCCCCTTCCCCACACACACACAGCCCTTTCCCCACACACACAGCCTCCCCACACACAGACCCCTCCCCCCACACAGCCCCTCCCCACACACACAGCCCCCTCCCCTACACACACAGCCCCCACCCCCAACACACACAGCCCCTCCCCCCACACAGCCCCTCCCCCACACACACAGCCCCCACCCCCAACACACACAGCCCCTCCCCCACACACACTCCGACCAACTTTCACTACCCAAACATTTTTATTGGACCAACTTTTGCCTCATTTTAACACTGGGTGTTTACATTACACTAGTTTTGACATCCAACACGTTTCGCCAGCCTATTTACTCACATTTAAAGCCAAACTCTACAGTTCACTATCTAAAGATACTCCTGGTAATCTAAAGAATTCTCTATAGATACTCCAGTAGGTAATATTTACTGAAGGGAAATATTACTAACAATGAAGCGGTCAGGGGTTCAATCTCCTGCACAGGCTAACACCTACGATCCACCTAGCAGTAAATAAGTACCTTAGACTTAGGCAGTTTATGTGGGTGGCATCCTGGGGAAGAGGACATCAGGAACTCACTGGAAATAAGCCACACTGGGTTATCAAACCTATATTAAACCAATGAGGGTTTTAATATGGTTTATCAAACCCATATTAGATCCGTGGGTTTTTAATATGGGTTATCAAACCCATATTAGACCCCCTGGGTTTTTTAATATGTGTTATCAAACCCATATTAAACCCCTGGGGGTTTAATAACCCAGTGGTGGTTTTAAAACCCATATGGTTTTAGTGCTTCTTTGCATATAGCTTTAATGACGAAGTAAGTGAAGGTCTTAGAATGTAAACATTCTCCAAGAGAATGTCGACGTTTCGGAAGCTAAGGGCGAAACGTGGCTTCCTAACACCATAAAACACATTTTGGCTTGGGTTATAACAGGGGAGTTTCGGAATAAGATTATGGGAGTACGTTTCGCTCTGCAGAACTCTGTCCAGTCATGTTTCGCCCTGTAGAGCTTTTTCATGTCATGTTTCGCCCTGTAGAGCTTTATCATGTCATGACTTAAGCTCCACACACAAGGAAGGAAGGCGCTCGAAATGCACTGTTATATGGTGTTTAATACAGTGTGTATAATTATTGGTCGACTTGTATGTTTATGTTTGTGTATGGTTGTATGTTTGTGTATGTTGTGTATGGTTGTATGTTGTGTATGTTGTGTATGGTTGTATGTTGTGTATGTTGTGTATGGTTGTATGTTGTGTATGTTGTGTATGGTTGTATGTTTGTGTATGTTGTGTATGGTTGTATGTTGTGTATGTTGTGTATGGTTGTATGTTGTGTATGTTGTGTATGGTTGTATGGTGTGTTGTGTATGTTGTGTATGGTTGTATGTGTGTATGGTGTATGTTGTGTATGGTGTATGTTGTGTATGTGTATGTGTGTATGGTTGTTGTTGTGTATGGTTGTATGTTGTGTATGGTTGTATGGTGTGTATGGTTGTATGTTGTGTATGGCTGTATGTTGTGTATGGTTGTATGTTGTGTATGGTTGTATGTTGTGTATGGCTGTATGTTGTGTATGGTTGTATGTTGTGTATGGTTGTATGTTGTGTATGGCTGTATGGTGTGTGTGAATGTATATGATTGTGTATGGTTGTATGTTGTGTATGGCTGTATGTTGTGTATGGTTGTATGTTGTGTATGGTTGTCTGTTGTATATGGTTGTCTGTTGTGTATGGTTGTATGTTGTGTATGGTTGTATGTTGTGTATGGTTGTATGTTGTGTATGGTTGAATGTTGTGTATGGTTGTATGTTGTGTATGGTTGTATGTTGTGTATGGTTGTATGTTGTGTATAGCTGTATGTTGTGTATAGCTGTATGTTGTGTATGGTTGTATGGTGTGTATGATTGTATGTTGTGTATGGTTGTATGTTGTGTATAGCTGTATGTTGTGTATAGCTGTATGTTGTGTATGGTTGAATGTTGTGTATGGTTGTATGTTGTGTATGGTTGTATGTTGTGTATGATTGTATGTTGTGTATAGATGTATGTTGTGTATAGCTGTATGTTGTGTATGGTTGAATGTTGTGTATGGTTGTATGTTGTGTATGGTTGTATGTTGTGTATGGTTGTATGTTGTGTATAGCTGTATTTTTGTGTATGCTGTATGTTGTGTATGGTTGTATGTGTGTATGATTGTATGTTGTGTATGATTGTATGTTGTGTATGGTTGTATGTTGTGTATGGTTGTATGTTGTGTATGGTTGTATGTTGTGTATGGTTGTATGTTGTGTATAGCTGTATGTTGTGTATAGCTGTATGTTGTGTATGGTTGTATGTTGTGTATGATTGTATGTTGTGTATGGTTGTATGTTGTGTATGGCTGTATGTTGTGTATGGTTGTATGTTGTGTATGGTTGTATGTTGTGTATGGCTGTATGTTGTGTATGGTTGTATGTTGTTTATGGTTGTATGTTATGTATGGCTGTATGTAGTGTATGGGGTTATGGTGTGTGTGAATGTATATGATTGTGTATGGATGTATGTTGTGTATGGCTGTATGTTGTGTATGGTTGTATGTTGTGTATGGTTGTATGTTGTGTATGGTTGTATGTTGTGAATGGTTGTATGGTGTGTGTGAATGTGTATGATTGTGTATGGTTTCCAGAGAATGTCTTATGTGTTTTTGTGGTAGAGTAAGCAGAGAGAGAGAGAGAGAGAGAGAGAGAGGGAGGGGGGGGGAGTGAGATACAATCAAACGTCACAATGTCAAAAAAACGTACAAATAAAACGAAGGTAGATATATTTCAACAATGGCTTCCTTACAATTACAGACATATACAATGGCTGGAAAGTGACACACTTCCAGTCCCCACAGAACCAGCCCTCACAGAACCAGTCCCCACAGAACCAGTCCCCACAGAACCTGCCCTCACAGAACCAGTTCCCACAGAACCTGCCCTCACAAACAACCCTCGCAGAACCAACCCTCACAAACAACCCTCGCAGAACCAGCCTTCACAAACAACCCTCGCAGAACCAGCCCTCACAACCCTCACAGAACCAGCCAGCCTCCCAAACAACCCTCGCAGAACCAGCCCTCACAAACAACTCTCGCAGAACCAGCCCTCACAAACAACCCTCGCAGAACCAGCCCTCACAACCCTCACAGAACCAGCCCTCCCAAACAACCCTCGCAGAACCAGCCCTCACAAACAACCCTCGCAGAACCAGCCTTCACAAACAACCCTCGCAGAACCAGCCCTCCCAAACAACCCTCGCAGAACCAGCCCTCACAAATAACCCTCGCAGAACCAGCCCTCACAAACCCTCGCAGAACCAGCCCTCCCAAACAACCCTCGCAGAACCAGCCCTCCCAAACAACCCTCGCAGAACCAGCCCTCACAAACCCTCGCAGAACCAGCCCTCACAAACAACTCTCGCAGAACCAGCCTTCACAAACAACCTTCGCAGAACCAGCCTTCACAAACAAACCTCGCAGAACCAGCCCTCCCAAACAACCCTTGCAGAACCAGCCCTCCAAAACAACCCTCACAGAACCAGCCTTCACAAACAACTCTCGCAGAACCAGCCCTCAAAAACCCTCGCAGAACCAGCCTTCACAAACAACCCTCGCAGAACCAGCCCTCACAAACAACCCTCGCAGAACCAGCCCTAACAAACAACCCTCGCAGAACCAACCCTCACAACCCTCGCAGAACCAGCCCTCACAAACAACCCTCGCAGAACCAGCCCTCCCAAACAACCCTCGCAGAACCAGCCTTCACAAACAACCCTCGCAGAACCAGCCCTCACAAACAACCCTCGCAGAACCAGCCCTCACAGAACCAGCCCCCACAGAACCAGCCCCCACAGAACCTGCACTCACAGAACCAGCCCCACAGAACCTGCACTCACAGAACCACCCCCACAGAACCTGCACTCACATAACTAGCCCCACAGAACCTGCACTCACAGAACTAGCCCTCGTAGAATCACCCCCATAGAAGCAGCCACTACAAAACCAGCCCTCACAGAACCAGCCCTCACAAACAACCCTCACAGAACCAACCCTCACAGAATCAGCCACACAGAAGCAGCCCCCACAGGACCAGCCTTCATAAAACCAGCCCTCACAGAACCATCCCCACAAAACCAGCCCCCACAGGACGAGCCGCCACAGAACCAGCCCTCACATAACCAGCCCCCACAGGACCTGCCCCCACAGGACCTACCCCACAGAACCAGCCCTCACAGAACCAGCTCTTACAGAACCAGCCACCACAGGACCAGCCCTCACAGAACCAGGCCTCACAGAACAAGCCCCCACAGGACCAGCTCTCAAAAAATCAGCCCTCACAGAACCAGCCTTCACAGGACCAGCCCTCACAGGACCAGCCCTCACAGAACTAGCCTAGGACCTGGGGTCCTCTCTCCCCCTGACCCTCTTTATTACAGGTAAAATTTGCTTTCTAGGTAATTTGCTAAAGTCGTAACAACTAATGTTATTTGTAGAGCTAATTAGTGAGTGTTTGAGAGCAGGTACTGTGCGTGTACACTGTGTGTGTGTACACTGTGTGTGTGTTGACAGTGTGTGCTGTGTTGCCAGCCCTGCAACAATCATGGTTAATGTTGCGATTCCAGCGTCTCTGTGTGGAGCTGCTACCAGCAGAATTCTACTGTGTACCCACTTGTGGTTGCAGGGGTCGAGTCATAGCTCCTGGCTCCGCCTCTTCGCTGGTCGCTGCTAGGTCTACTGTCTTCCTGCTCCAAGAGCTTTATCATACCTCTTCTTAAGGCTATGTATGGATCCTGCCTCCACTACATCACTCTCCAGATTTTTCCACTTCCTGACAACTCTGTGGCTTATGAAATACTTCCTAACATCCCTGTGACTCGTCTGAGTCTTCAGCGTCCAATTGTGACCCCTTATTGGTGTGTGTGGGTGTGTGTGTGTGTGTGGGTGTGTGTGTGTGTGTGTGTGGGTGTGTGGGTGTGTGTGGGTGTGTGTGGGTGTGTGTGGGTGTGTGTGTGTGGGTGATTGGTTCCCCTGAAGAAGTCTACCTGGACTTCCTACTCATTTCTGCAACATTACAAGCTCCTGATGTGATTGCAAAACGATAGGCCTAGAGCTATCTTTCAACTCCCATATGTGGTTTTTTACTCACACACACACACACACAATATATATATATATATATATATATATATATATATATATATATATATATATATATATATATATATATATATATATATCGGATAGAATAGGTAAAATTGATCAATTAGGAAGAACTCATTTAAAATTAAGTCCTTTCTAAAATTTTCTCTACGACACAATTGTCGTCAAAGATTTGTTAAGTTATACCATGAATTAAGGTAAGCTCCTGGACTTCACCTGACGAAACAAAGCAAATGAGATAGTAATTATAAACAAGGTAGATTATAGTGGAAAAGTAAACATGGCATTAGGATTGACATGTCCCTTAAAGCTCTTCACTGTCACTTTCTTCCCAGAAGTCAACTTCACCATTCATCAACTCTCCCTTCACCTCACTATATTCACTATACTCC
>WNWK01011541.1:42500-64039 GCA_009830355.1 Cherax destructor
AAGGGAAATATATATACCTCGGAAGGGAAATGTATATACCTCGGAAGGGAAATATATATACCTGAGAAGGGAAATGTATATACCTCGGAAGGGAAATATATATACCTAAGAAGGGAAATGTGTAACAAAGAATAGGAAACTCTGTAAGAAAGATAAGAAATTAAGAGAGGGAGTGAGAGGTGAAGATTGACAGGTGGGTGTGGCCCGTTGTGGCCCACCAGGGGGTGGGTGTGGCCCGTTGTGGCCCACCAGGGGGTGGGTGTGGCCCTTCAGGGGGTGGGCAAGGTCCCCACCCCTTCAGGGGCCACCCCCTGAACCCTAGGGAGGGGGGGTTTAAGGGGCGAAAATGAGAATTTAAGGAGAAAGGATAAAAGGAGAGGAAGAAACGAGGATAATAGTTGATAGATGGAGTAAAAAGAGAAATGAGTAGGAGAAATAAACAGGAAGGATAAGAGAGGAAAAGGGAGAAATATAAAGGGAGGATAAAAAAAGATACGAAAGAAGTAGGGAGATTATGAGAGGAAAATGAAAGGAAAAAAACGAAATTGGAAGGAGGAAACAAAGGAGAGAAGAGATATAGAAAGGGGAAGAGGAAAAGATGGAGGAAGAGATAGCAAAAAGGAAAGAATGAAAGATGTTAGTGTGATGGAAGAAGCTGGAGGAGACTTAGTATTTCCTGGAAAAGAAGATGGAAGGGAGCGAGAGAGAGCAAACAAGAGAAAGCAAGAGAGAGAGAGAGAGAGAGAGAGAGAGAGAGCAAGAGAGAAAGCAAACAGAGGGAGCAAGAGAAAGCAAGCGAGAGACAGCGAGAATGCAAACAAGAGAGACAGCAAACGATAGGCAGCAAACAAGAGGAGAGCAAACGAGAGAGGCAGCAAACGAGAGAGGCAGCAAACGAGAGAGGCAGCAAACAAGAGGAGAGCAAACGAGAGAGGCAGCAAACGAGAGAGGCAGCAAACAAGAGGAGAGCAAACGAGAGAGGCAGCAAACGAGAGAGGCAGCAAACGAGAGAGGCAGCAAACAAGAGGAGAGCAAACGAGAGAGGCAGCAAACGAGAGAGGCAGCAAACAAGAGGAGAGCAAACGAGAGAGGCAGCAAACGAGAGAGGCAGCAAACGAGAGGGCAGCAAACGAGAGAGGCAGCAAACAAGAGGAGAGCAAACGAGAGAGGCAGCAAACGAGAGAGGCAGCAAACAAGAGGAGCAAACGAGAGAGGCAGCAAACGAGAGAGGCAGCAAACGAGAGGGCAGCAAACGAGAGAGGCAGCAAACGAGAGAGGCAGCAAACGAGAGGGCAGCAAACGAGAGGGCAGCAAACGAGAGAGGTAGCAAACGAGAGAGGCAGCAAACGAGAGAGGCAGCAAACGAGAGAGGCAGCAAACGAGAGAGGCAGCAAACGAGAGGGCAGCAAACGAGAGGGCAGCAAACGAGAGGGCAGCAAACGAGAGGGGCAGCAAACGAGAGAGGTAGCAAACGAGAAGGCAGCAAACGAGAGAGGCAGCAAACGAGAGGCAGCAAACGAGAGAGGCAGCAAACGAGAGAGGCAGCAAACGAGAGGGCAGCAAACGAGAGAGGCAGCAAACGAGAGAGGCAGCAAACGAGAGAGGCAGCAAACGAGAGAGGCAGCAAACGAGAGAGGCAGCAAACGAGAGAGGCAGCAAACGAGAGGGGCAGCAAACGAGAGGGGCAGCAAACGAGAGAGGCAGCAAACGAGAGAGGCAGCAAACGAGAGAGGCAGCAAACGAGAGAGGCAGCAAACGAGAGAGGTAGCAAACGAGAGGGCAGCAAACAGAGAGGCAGCAAACGAGAGGAGCAGCAAACGAAGAGGCAGCAAACGAGAGAGGCAGCAAACGAGAGAGGTAGCAAACGAGAGAGGCAGCAAACGAGAGAGGCAGCAAACGAGAGGGCAGCAAACGAGAGAGGCAGCAAACAAGAGGCAGCAAACGAGAGAGGCAGCAAACAGAGAGGCAGCAAACGAGAGGCAGCAAACGAGAGAGGCAGCAAACGAGAGGCAGCAAACGAGAGAGGCAGCAAACGAGAGGGCAGCAAACGAGAGGCAGCAAACGAGAGAGGCAGCAAACGAGAGAGGGCAGACGAGAGGAGCAAACGAGAGAGGCAGCAAACGAGAGAGGCAGCAAACGAGAGAGGCAGCAAACGAGAGAGGCAGCAAACGAGAGAGGCAGCAAACGAGAGGGCAGCAAACGGAGAGGCAGCAAACGAGAGAGGCAGCAAACGAGAGAGGCAGCAAACGAGAGGGCAGCAAACGAGAGAGGCAGCAAACGAGAGGGCAGCAAACGAGAGAGGCAGCAAACGAGAGAGGCAGCAAACGAAGGGGCAGCAAACGAGAGAGGCAGCAAACAGAGAGGCAGCAAACGAGAGAGCAGCAAACGAGAGGCACAAACGAGAGAGGCACAGAGACAGAGAGGAGCAAACGAGAGAGAGAGAGAGCAAACGAGAGAGGAGCAAACGAGAGAAGAGAGCAAAGAGAGAGGAGAGAGAGCAAACAAGAGAGCAAACGAGAGAGAGAGCAAACGAGAGAGAGAAGCAAACGAGAGAGAGAGCAAACGAGAGAGAGAGAAGAGAGAGAGAGCAAACGAGAGAGAGAGCATAACGAGAGAGAGAGCATAACGAGAGAGAGAACAAATGAGAGAGGGAGAGCAAACGAGAGAGAGCAAATGAGAGAGCAAGCGAAAGATCAAGAGAGAGAGAGAGAGCAAATGAGAGAGCAAACGAGAGATCAAGAGAGAGAGAGAGAGCGTTCAAACTAGAGAGAGGGAGAGAGAGAGAGAGAGAGATCAAGAGAGAGAGAGAGCGTGCAAACTAGAGAGAGCAAGAGAGACAGTAAGAGAGAGAGAGAGAGAGAGAGAGAGAGAGAAAGCGAACCATTACACTCACCATATTTTGTAAACATTTCAGATTTCAACAGCTGTTTTGACACTTCCCGGGACGACGTTTCGCCCTGGGCCTTCTTCTAGAGCTTTATCAAGCAGCAGGCCGAGCGAAACGTGCTCCACACGCCCTCATAAACACACTAGCGCACCCTTGGTGTCACCTCAGCCACCACACCTAATATCTTACCATATCTTAATATCTTACTTCATTTTTACTCCTCTTTTTCTTCCTCTTCCTTTACTTTTTTCTTTTCTTCCTCCTCTTCCTTCTCATCCTCTTACTTTTCTTCCTCCTCCTACTTCTTCTCTTCCTCTTCCAGTTTATCGCTCTGTTGCTTCTTCCAGAGTTCTTGCCTTGCTTATTACGCCCTTCTCCCTCTCACTCATTTTCTTCCCTACATTTTTTCCACTGTCTTTCTGACGTCTTTTCGAAAAGATTTATAACCTAATAACAAGGTTGAGGAGACTTGTATCCACACTAAGATGTATATTCTTATTTACTTTAGACATTCTCTCTCTCTCTCTCTCTCTGTCTCCCTCTGTCTCTCTCTCTCTCTCTCTCTTTCTTTCTGTCTCTCTCTTCTTTCTGTCTTTTTTTCTCTCAATATATATATATATATATATATATATATATATATATATATATGAAGAGATAAAGAGAATATAGAAACAATTTTCGAAATTAAAGAACATAAAAACTAGGTTAATTTGGGCAAAATACAAATTATTCATGAATTGAATGTGAATGTAACTGTCGTGAAAATTGATTACATTTGGGAACACCAACACAAATATGTAATTCATAACTATAAAACGGAATTAATTACGGGGGTTATATTCGTATATTCATCGTTTTTTTCCAGATTTTGCAATGAATTATTGAATATTTTCAGGTGATAAAATGCAATGGGGAGAGGAATTAAAAAAAATGGCGGAATTTTGGCTTTGTGGGGTAATAAGCAGAGACACATCGTGTTAACTGAGACTTAGTTTTGTTAAAATTGTGTTTGTGACTTAATAAAGCCATACTGTGTGGGCGAAACGTAGTCAGTAAAGGATGGCTTTATACTGCATTTGTGTATGGGTTTTTTTCCATCTGTAATTTAACGTAGTGTTGAGGCTCGATCCTCCGTTTTCTGATCGCAAGACAAACTTCTCCCGTGTAGGATCGAGTCCTCTCTGTAGATTCAGATCCTCCATTTTACACATAAGAACATAAGAACATAAGAAAGAAGGAACACTGCAGCAGGCCTACTGGCCCATGCGAGGCAGGTCCAAATCTCCAACGGCTTAAGCCCCGACCCAGCCAGGTCAGGTTACATTCACTTAAGGAGGGAACACTGCATCTGACCTAGCACAGGCCAGTCAGGACCAACTCACACCCAACCGCACCCACTCATATAATTGTCTAGTTGACCACCTGGTCAGCCGACCACCTGGTCAGGTCACTTCCACTTAAGGAATTAGTACAGCTACTGACCTGGTAATACAAGCTAGTCAGGTCCAAATTCACACCCATCCACACCCACCCATGTATTTATCTAACCTATTTTAAAACTACACAACGTCTTAGCATCTATGACGGTACTCGGGAGTTTGTTCCACTCATCCACAACTCTATTACCAAACCAGTGCTTTCCTATATCCTTCCTGAATCTGAACTTTTCCAACTTGAAACCATTGCTGCGAGTCCTGTCTTGGCTGGATATTTTCAGCACGCTATTTACATCCCCTTTATTTATTCCTGTTTTCCATTTATACACCTCAATCATATCCCCCCTAATTCTACGCCTTTCTAGAGAGTGCAGATTCAGGGCCCTCAGTCTATCCTCATAGGGAAGATTTCTGATACATGGGATCAACTTTGTCATCCTCCTTTGTACGTTTTCCAGTGCATTTATATCCATTCTGTAATACGGTGACCAGAACTGTGCAGCATAATCTAAATGAGGCCTAACCAAAGATATATAGAGTTGTAGAACAACCTGAGGACTTCTATTATTTATACTTCTTGATATGAAGCCAAGGATTCTGTTAGCTTTATTGCGAACACTTATGCACTGTTGTCTTGGCTTCAGATTACTACTAACCAGAACTCCTAAATCCTTCTCGCAATCACAAGTAATAAGATCTACATTATTCAGCTTATATGTGGCATGGTTATTGTCCTGCCCAACATTTAGAACTTTGCATTTATTTACATTAAATTGCATCTGCCACTTCTCCGACCACTGCATCAGTCTATTCAAATCATCCTGGAGTGCTCTAATGTCCTCATTTGAATGAATTGGACGACCTATTTTGGTGTCATCAGCAAATTTACTTATGTTACTATTTATTCCCTCATCTATGTCGTTTATGTAAATTGTAAACAACAGGGGGCCCAAAACTGACCCCTGTGGAACACCGCTTGAGACGCGCCCCATTCTGATTTCTCTCCATTTATGCAAACTCTCTGCCGCCTATTTGTCAACCATGCCTCTACCCAGGAAAAATTTCTCCTGCTATTCCGTGTGCCTTAAGTTTCCTCAGTAGCCTCTGATGTGGAACTTTATCGAAAGCCTTACTGAAGTCCATATACACAATATCATATTCATTACCATGATCTACCTCCTCAAACACCTTAGTGAAAAAGTTAGTAAATTCGTAAGACAGGAACGCCCCTTAGTAAAACCGTGTTGAGATTCATTAATCAATTTATGCTTTTCAAGATGGCTACGAATTGCCTCGGCAATTATTGATTCCGTAAATTTACCAACTATGGAGGTAAGGCTTATTGGTCTATAGTTCGAAGCTAAGGACCTGTCACCTGCCTTGTAAATAGGTATTACATTTGCCCTTTTCCACTTGTCTGGCACTATGCCAGTTTGTAGTGATATATTGAAAAGATTTGCCAAAGGTTTGCTAAGTTCCTCTTTACATTCCTTTAAAACTCTTGCAAACAGTTCATCAGGGCCTGGGGATTTGTTAGGTTTTAATTTCTCTATTTGTCTGAGGACCATGTCACTAGTTACCCCAATCGAGCATAGTCTATTATCTTCCAGTTCTACATAATTTATTATTTCTGGAATTCCGCTAATATCTTCCTGAGTAAAAACTGAGAGGAAGTAAGTATTGAAAATTTCACACATATCCTTATCACTGTCCGTGATTTGTCCTGAGTTACTCTTAAGTGGGCCTATCTTGTCCCTAATCTTACTTCTGTATACCTGAAAGAACCCTTTTGGGTTAGTCTTCGAATCCTTGCGACCTTAGCCTCATAATCCCTTTTGCTTTTCTTATTCCTTTTTTATTTCTCTCTTTAATTGAAAATATTGATTTCTTATCTGTCCATCCCCTCTTTTGATACGCCTATATATGCCTCTCTTTTGACCAATGAGATGTTTTAATCTATTGTTCATCCATTTAGGATCATTTTTGTTAGATCTATTTTCCCTACTTGGAACAAAGGTTGTCTGGGCAGCTAGAACTACGCTCTGAAAAACGTCATATTGGCAACCAAAACCACCTACCTGACCCATAGTCAGGTCATCCCAATTAGCCCACCTAGGTAATTTCTCAGCCCCATGAAGTCGGCAACACGAAAGTCTGGAACAGAGACTTGATTGCAGTTACCTGGGTAATTCCATGATATATTAAAGCTAAGTGATTTGTGATCGCTTTCCCAAGCTCTTCATTAACCTCAAGATTATTAATTAGTGATTCTTTGTTGGCAAGAACCAAATCAAGCAAGTTGCTACCTCTAGTTGGTTCTGTCACAAACTGTTTTAAAAAACAATCCTGAACCGTATCAAGAAAGTCACTAGACTCGAGATTACCTGTCTCATTGTTCCAATCAATTTGTCTAAAGTTAAAATCTCCCATTAACACAACATTTTCATATCTAGACGCCTTATGAATTTCGTCCCATAGCAGCTTACTGCACTCCTATCCAGACTTGGGGGCCTGTAAATCACACCCAAAATTAATTTTTCACGACCCTCGAGAAACTGTAGCCAAACAGATTCTGTGTCCGCTGTTTCTAATCTTATATCATGTCTAACACAACAATTTAAATTATCTCTGACATACATCGCCACTCCACCACCCTTCCTGTTGACCCTATCAGTGTGGAATAGTTTGTAACCCTGAATGTTGCACTCGGAAGGCATTTCTCTATCTTTCAGGTTGAACCAGGTCTCTGTTATAGCAATAATATCTATATTACCTGCACTTGCAAGTAATCTTAGCTCATCTATCTTATTTCTTAGACTCCTACTATTTGTATAGTAAACCTTAAGGGAGCTAGTCACTCGTTGCCCTCTACTATCTCTCTTTGTTTGTTGATCAATTGCTTTGCATTTACAAACTTTATTTTGAATATTGTTTTTAAACATATCCCTGAGGTATCCTGGTAATATCTGCTGTTTCCAGGCCTAATACTACAGCCTGATTGTTTCCCACAAACACTCATACCTCTATAATCTATCAGTTTAAAGTCCTAGACAAGTCTTCAATGACCCCCTCAATCGTATCGGCTAATGCAATCACTCCAGCCCCAGAGAGATGAACCCCATCCCTTGCATACATATCACGTTTGCCATAGAATTTGTCCCAGTTATCAATGAATGGAATTGCAAGTTCCTTGCAGTACCTGTCTAGCCAGCAATTTATACCAATTGCCCTAGACATCCATTCATTGCCCACTCCCTTTCTAGGCAAAATGCTACATATGATTGGGATACCTCCTTAGACCTAACGACTTCTATGGCTGACCTGTACTTATCTAGTAGCTCCTGTCTCCTGCCCTTCCCAATGTCATTTCCACCAGCACTAAGACAGATAATGGGCTTGTTCCCATTACCTGACATAATATTATCCAACCTGCTGACTATGTCACCAACACCAGCTCCTGGGAGGCACACCCTCTGTCTGACCTTCCTGTCTCTGTTACAAAAGCACGGTCCATATATCTTACCTGAGAGTCTCCCACAATCAGAATATTCTTACCTTGATTAGCAGGGGAGTCAGTGGTACCTTTAACCTCACTGACCACTGAAGTACACTCGTCCTGGAGAACAGAGAATCGATTTCCTACCTTCACATCTTCTCTATTAACCTTCCTTATCTTCCTTCTTCCTGAATTGTGAACCACTTGCCACTTAAAGCGGCTGCCACTTTCACTGTTGGTAGCCATTTCCTCCTTACCAGCTCCAACCATCTCACACTCACTCCCACACCCATCTAGGCGAAGCTTCAGCCTCCTATTTTCCTCCTGAAGAAGTAGAACCTCCTTCTTCAACACTTCAACCTGAGATTCTAAAACACTGCAGCGAGCCATGTGCTCGGTATCACCCCACGCTAATTCCACCCGCCGGGAATCGAACCCGGGCCCTCCGTGTGTGAAGCGAGAGCTCAAGCCACCAGACCACCGGGCCACCTACAGCCCCCTTCGCCCCTTTCTCCACCCTTCCATCACTCTCCCTTTTAAACCTCTCCCCCCTTTAGCCCTACACTTCCCTGAACGCACACACAGATACAGCTTAAACCCTACACTTCCCCAAACACACACAACTACAGCTAACGATGGTGTCTCAGAGGGGAACTCGAAGGGCCAGGGGAACAGAGGAGAATGGCTCTTGTAGGGAGGAATGGATGGAGGAGCAATGCAAAAGGATGGAACAAGAGTGGGAGAGTAAACTAGGTAAGGTCTCTGCAAAAATGGAAAAAAGGATGGAGGCAGAGCTTTGGGCAAAATTGGAAGGGAGGTTGGAGGAGGAGAAGAAGAAATGGGAGTCACAAGTCGAAGCTGCAGTAGCCAGGATAAGTGCCCTAGAATGTGAAGTAAATAGGCTGAAGCAAGCTACAGGGGTATGGACCAGAGAGGACATAACATCTGAAGCTGGCACATCCTCATCGAACAAGGAACCCAATGGGTAGGAAGGAGACATGAACTACGCAAAGGCCCTATCAGTCCAAGATGGGCCAAGGAATGAAGGGGGAGAGCAGCCGGGAGCAGGGGTGGTGGTAAGAGAGGCACGACCAGGATGCCAAGAGCTACAGGAAAACATTGGGGAGAGATGGAGGGAAAGGAAATGGGAGGCAGAGAGGGAGAAGTCAGTGTTTATTCACGGGCTCCAGGAGAGCGAATTAAGGACACACCATGAAAGACGGCAGGAGGAAAGACAGGAGATTGAGAACGTCATTAGAGAAATAGGCGAAGAGGACATGTCTGAGATAGTAAATTTTCAGAGAATAGGGGGGTACGTGAAGGGGAGAAAACGGCCAGTCAAGCTGATCTTCAAGACAGAAACAGTGCGAAACAGGATCCTGCAAGAGAAACCACGGCTGAAGGAATCGTCAGCATACAGAAGGGTGTTCCCAGACCGGGACAGAACAAAAACAGAAAGACAGCAGCTGAGGGAGTGGAGGCAAAATCGAAAGGAGCTGGGAAGAGAGAGACAGACAGAATCAGCAGAAACCAACCAGAACATGGAAGAGCAACAGGAGCGAGCACAAACAAACCCACCCACAGAACCCCAAAACCAAACACGCTATCCCAACACAGACCACAATCCACACTTACATCCCCCACCCCTCACTATGCAGTAGAATCCCCCAGCACACTGCCAGGGCCCCCACCCCCACAGACCCCCCGAAACACAGTGTTGGAGAGGAAACTGAATGTATGGTACACGAACGCAGATGGAATAACGAATAAGTGGGAGGAGTGGCATGAAAGAATCAAAGAGGCATCACCGGACATCATAGCCCTCACTGAAACAAAGCTCACAGGGATGATAACAAATGCCATCTTTCCAACGGGATACCAGATCCTGAGGAAAGACAGAGGGAACAGAAAGGGTGGAGGAGTGGCACTGCTGATCAAAAACAGATGGGATTTTGATGAGCTGGAGAGAGGGGACAGAGGAGAAGCAGGAGATTGTATAATAGGAACACTTCAGTCCGGAGGTCCAAAGGTGATAATTGCAGTGATGTATAACCCACCACAGAACAGCAG
The DNA here is from genome assembly GCA_009830355.1 of Cherax destructor. Lineage (NCBI taxonomy): Eukaryota > Metazoa > Arthropoda > Malacostraca > Decapoda > Parastacidae > Cherax > Cherax destructor. The sequence goes on from WNWK01011541.1 coordinate 52,390, forward strand.
GAGACCAAGGCAAGAGTATGATGAGAGTAATAGAGCGATGGTTGACACACTGGCCGAATTGGCCAGAAGGGCTCATGCGAGCAGGGCGAAGCTACTGATCATGGGTGACTTCAACCATAAGGAAATCGATTGGGAGAACTTAGAACCACATGGGGGCCAAGAAACATGGAGGGCTAAAATGATGGAGGTGGTACTGGAAAATCTCATGTACCAACATGTACCAGAGTAGCGCAGATATTGAGGACATCACACATGAAAGCCACCTTGGGGCCAGTGATCATATGGTTCTAAGCTTCGACTACATAGTAGAGTTACAAGTGGAGGGGGAAGTAGGAAGGGCTGCACAAATGAAGCCAAACTACAAGAAAGGTGACTACGTGGGCATGAAGAACTTCCTGCACGGAGTTCAGTGGGACAGAGAGCTGGCAGGGAAGTCGGTAAACGAGATGATGGAATATATGACAACAATTTGCACGGAAGCTGAGGAGAGGTTTATACCCAAGGGTAACAGGAAAAGCGAAGAAGCCAGGATGAGCTCAGGATGAGCCCTGGCACACCAAGTGTGCCAGGAAATAGAAGTATAGAAGGCAAAGGACCCAGGAGAATAAGGAGAGCAGTCGTAGAGCCAGAAATGAATATGCACAGGTAAGAAGGGAAGCCCAAAGACAATACGAAAATGACATAGCAGCGAAAGCAAAATATGACCCAAAGCTGTTGTACAGCCACATCAGGAGGAGAATAACAGTCAAGGACCAGGTGATCAGGCTGAGGAAGGAAGGGGAGGTCACAAGAAATGACCACGAAGTGTGTGAGGAGCTCAACATGAGATTCAAAGAGGTGTTCAAGATAGGATTATTATAATCATATTTACCTATTTATTATTTAAATTTCATTCTATTAAAATAAAGTGTTTATTTTTCTTGTTATTAGTCTTTTTCTATTATACTTTTCCTGAGAAGATTGGCGACAACCTTCACAAGTGGCGACCTTGCCAGGATTCGACTCAAAGCTTCGACACCTCGAACAAGATTCGACCTACTCGGACAGAGCGGCGGTACATTATTGGAACTCCGCCATTAGTGACGGTGGCCACCTCCACCGCTCCACACCACACAGTTGCCAGCCTCCATAAGTATTCATTTACGATAGTAGGACTACAGTTAAGGTATTTAAAGGATTTGGTGATTGTTAATTACTCTTTGTTTATGTTAGTCAAGTCAAGGCAGGATGTGCTAGTTACTTCTGCCACCTTTGTTTTGAGCTTGAAGATTATTTTAGGAATAGACTCTAGGGATCCGAGATTTTCCAGTGATAAATCTTCTTCATTGAGTTCTTTTATGTTATATCAAGGGAACTGTCATAGGACACTCTTGATTATAGTGGGTAGAGTGGATGGTCAAGTGATCCCATTCTCCTTACTGTTTGGTCGGAGCTGGCATAAAACCCTCCGGTCAATTTATACTGTATAAATCGAAGTAGGGATTGAACCCTCCGGTTTTGTTTGTTCAGTTGTAGCAGAGCAGGATTTGAACTCTCCGTTTTCTATTCTGTTTCATTCACCCAGTAAGTTAAGTTATTCCGGTTAGTATGGAGGAATACCAGTTCTGGATGAATGCTGGGATGAAGCTAGGTATTACGGGGAAAACTTTAGAATCTTTCATAGCTACTAAGATTCAGGAAAAAAAGAATGAAATTGAAAGAGAGAAACAAGAGAGACAGTTAGAAAGAGATCGAGAAAGACAAGAGAGACAGTTAGAAAGGGAACAAGAAGAGAAAAAGGAGAGAGAGAGAATTGAAAGAGAAGAGAAAAAGGAGAGAGAGAGAATTGAAAGAGAAAAACAAGAGAGACAGTTAGAAATTGAAAGAGAAGAGAGAAAGGAGAAAGAAAAAATTGAAAGAGAAGAAAAAAAAGAACGTGATAGACTTGATCGTGAAGAAAGAGCACAAATACGGGAACAACAAGCTAGAGAACGTGATGCACGCACTCTAGAGAAAGAATTAAAGGAAAGAGCAAAAGCTAGAGAACATGAGGAACGAGAAAAAGAGAAAGATCGTGAGTTAGAGAAAGCTCGCCTAGAATTAGAGAATAAGAAACTAGGTCTTACCCAGCAGAAATTAAATGAGGGCGTAGTGGAGCGTCCCACTCCTTCATATACCCGGTGTTCCTGGATGGTGTTCCTGTATGGTGTTCCTGGAGGGTGTTCTTAGAGGGTGTTCCTGGAGGGTGTTCCTGGAGGGTGTTCCTGGAGGGTGTTCCGGGGAATCAACACTCCCGGGACCCGGTCTATGACCAGGTTGATGAAATAGCTGCCCTGGGATCCCTAGTTACCCTGTTGAGTCTTTTGCCTAGCTCCTTAAGGAATCTAGATGCACTCTTTCCCCTATGCATAATATAATACCTATGATCATATATCACGTGGCGTCGGTGTTAACAGTAGCAGCCGTTCAAATACCCCCACCCCCAACTTGCCACCCTTCACAGAGGGGGGAAAACATAACTTCTTATATTATTAGATTTGAAAATACAGCTGCCCTCTGTGAATGGCCATTTGATTCTTGGGCTACTAGGCTGGGTATGTTATTCTCAGGGACAGCTTTGAACATTTATGCAACTTTGTCACATGATATCATTTGTGACTATAATCTGTTGAAAAAGGCAATTCTTAAGGCTTACCAGAAAACCACTAACTCTTATAGGAAGAATTTCAGGTATGCCGCATTACAACACGGTCAGAATTTCCAGCAGTTACAGATTACTCTCTTTCGGTTGTTTGATTTTTGGATAGACAGTGCAGGAATTGATCACACTTATGAATCTCTTAGAGATTTCATGGTTGCCGACCAGTTCCTGACGGCTCTGCCCCACCAGATACGAACCTTCATTAGAGAACGTAATCTGATTACGGCTGCGGAAGTTGCTGAAGCTGCTGACTTGTATGCGGAAGCCCATAATTCCTATAAGGGCCTGAAGGGATTGATCCCTAAGGGCAATGGTTCATCAGAACCAAACGTTAAGTCTCATGTAGAGGGAGAACAAAAATCATTTATCCCAGTTTGTCATGTATGTGGTGGAAAAGGACATAAACGCCCAGATTGCCCTTCTAAGATAGTTCACAAGGTGGGTAGATGCGTCAAAGAAGGTAATGAACAAGCTCCCTTCTGTTCAGGAACAGTTAATGGTCTTAAGGTATCTAAGATATTAAGAGACACTGGATGCACTTGTATAGTCATTTCAGATAAACTGTTCCCTAATCTCAAACCCACACATGCCTCCACTACTCTTTCAGATTACTTGGGCCGTACAGACACGTTTCCTACCATGCGGTGTTACATCAGGTCCAAATGGTTTACAGGTTGGACTAATGCGGTACTAGCTCCCATCACAACTTGCTCTATAATAATAGGTAACGTTAAAGGTGCCATTCCTCCTTGGAAGAGCGATCTTTCGTCACCTCACATAGATGCAAGTTTTTCAGCTCAGCCTCCTCCCAAGGTAGATAAGCTCCTTGTCAATTCTGTTGCTAAATCTCCCTTATCTCGAAGTAATAGTCATTTAAAAGTTGTAACAGATGATACTGCACTTGGAATCGAGATGGCAGGATCACCTGTTCACTCAGTAGATGACAGTAAGGTTGCCACCTCCAACCATATACCATCTGTCCCAAGTAAAGTAAAGACTAAAGCTCTGGCTTCACCTTCTATTGATCCTTTAATTGCCACAGATGACTTTATCAATTTACAGCAGACTTGCCCTTCACTTCGGTATTGCCATAGTCATGCTATAAATAATACAGTTATCCAAGGAAGATACTCGTCACATACGTTTGAATATCGTGACGGGATCTTGTATAAATCTGTGTTTAAACCTAATCTCTTACAGTAGATTATTCCCTCCTAGTTATTCCCGACCAATGCCCGAGTCAATTCTCCAAATGGCTCATGACCTGCCAGTGACCGAACACTGGGCCCATCGTAAGATGTGGCATAAAATCAGGCATACGTATTTCTGGCCACATATGTACACACAGGTGTCAAAGAAGTATGGGTCGTGCAACAGGTGTCAATGGCTTATTACACCTCATAGCCACGATCCTGCTTCCGGTACTTCTGAGCCTATAAATTCCCTCCACCGGAAACGAGATACCCATAACTTAAATTCTATTTACTGGAGAAAGAATTCATTCTAGAAACAGACCATAAACCATTGGTATACCTAGAAACTTTTAAGGGAACCAACAGTCGCCTCTTGAGGTGGACATTGGCACTCCAGGCTTTTAAGTTTCATATTGTGTATATCAATGGTTCATCTAATTATTTCTCTGACTGGTTAAGTCGTGACAGTCAGTAGAATATTTGTACTTATGCGACTTTCATTTTTTTGGGGACTTTTACCTCATAATTTCTACTTCTATTCCTTGACTAGCAGTCTTGGTATGGGGGAGTGTGAGGGAAAAGTCCATAGATAGGAGTGATGAAAGTGTGAAGGTATGTAGAGTGATGGTTGAATGGTAGTTTGCTTGTTAAGGTGGGGTGAGTGTCTCGCTGCTGCTATACATAAAATAATTAAGATACGAGCAGTTGTGAAGTACTTACAGTGAGGTCGGGTGTGGTCAGTCGAGTGATTTCAACCTGTGGCCGGAGCCTAGCATTACACCTCTCACCGGGTGGAAAAGGGGGGGGGGGGTATAGCTGCAGCTAGACACTCACCCCACCTCAACAAGCAGACTACCATTCAACCATCACTCTACATACCTTCACACTTACATCACTCCTATCTATGGACTTTTCCCTCACACCTATAGTTGTTCAACTCAGTTGGATCACCTCCTTTGAGGATCGGGGTGACCCTTGCTGTCTTGAGTATGGATGGGAAGGTGGAAGATTCAATATTTGTTAAAAAGGTTTGCAATAATTGGTGACAACACATGAGAAGCTTTTTTATACATGAGTAGTGGTAAGTTATTTAGGTCACCTGTCTTGTTCTTTAGAACATAAGAACATAAGAATGGAGGAACACTGCAGAAGGCCTACTGGCCCATACAAGGCAAGTCCTTATCAAAACCACCACTACCTAAGAATTTACTCCCGTACTCACGACACCAATCAAACCCAGCCCCTCCCACTCATATATTTGTCCAATCTCGTTTTGATTATGAGCGAGATCTCAGCAGGATTTGTTGGGGCTAAAAATAGAGTATTTGGGTAGTTGCCAGTGAGGTAGCCTTTTGGTTGAGTGTTTGAGTTTGGTATATTGTTTGCTAACTTTGATCCTATGGTCGAGAAAAAGACATTAAGTTAGTTGGCAGTATCGGTTGACTGGAGGAGAGGTTCATCTGGTTTCGTTAGGTTAATCATTCTGTTTTGTGGCACCTTTTTAGATCCTAGGATTTCAGATAAAGTTTTCCAGTCTTTTTTTTCATCACCTTTTATATCCTGAAATCTGTTTTCGTAATACAGTTTTTTTTTACCTTATTAGATTTGTTAGTATTGTTGAGTAACGTTTAGTCGTATCCTTTTAATGCTGAAATAAAGTTATTGACAGATGACTCATCATGTAGTCAGAAGGTGATCTTAGTTGTGTCCTGAGATGCTTTACCTAAGTTGGTTATGAGAAAGGTGGGATAGTGGTCAGTTGTGTTCTGTGATTATGCCTGATTTTAATGGAGATATTATATTTGTCCAGATATGGTCTAGTAATGAAACATTTGTATCAGTGATTCTGGTAGGTTTTGTTATTGTTGGCAGAAGTAAGCAGCTGCTCATTGTGTTTGTGAAATCAGTTACTTGAGGGTCATGGTCATGGATGAGGTTTACGTTGAAGTCTCCTGTAAGAATCAGGTGGGGTTTATTTCTGTAACATATCTTCCATTCTATTAAATGAGACCAAGAAAACGAGAATACAACCACAAATACTATATGAAAATACACCGCAAAGGTCTGAGTTTTTTCCTTTCTCATGCACTGCGTGCTGCAGGATTTTTTTTTATACTGAGCACACTGACTACTCAGACCCATTCTCTCATATGTAAGCCTACCAGCTTTCTCCTGCAAGATTGGAACCCACTAGAATTTTTGCATGATATTACGGCACATACACTGGCTTGCAAGCTGTAATATTATGGCACCGACACTGAAAGGGTTAACCCTGAACTAAAACACTTTCTTGATAGCTGCAGCAGGACCCATAGACACAATACCAGACACAAAAATTTCTATGACATTCCTCGTATCTGGCTAAATCTCTAAAAAAAACTCAATGTACATAAAAGGGCCTAAAATCTGGAATTCCCTGACTGAAAACTCTAGAACCGCAGACTTAACCACCATTTTCAAAACTACTGTTAAAAAACTCCTTATCTCCCTAACACACCCCACCATCAGCTATGTGAAAACCACCTATTCTCTTTTTTATAATAATAATAATAATAATAATAATAATAATAATAATATTTTTATTTCGTTGCAAGTTACAAGTATACATAGTTATTGGTAGTTACAATTATAAAACTGTAATGCAAGGAGAGCCACTGGCATTCCATGGCATTAGGGGCAGCTTATTCTAAAGACTTATTCCCTAAGTACTTAATACCAGAGAAATTGATTGAGTTTATTCTAGTTATATATTATTTCAAATTACAATATGATTATACATACTATTAAAAGACAATACTAGAGAAATTGGTTGAGTTTATTCTAGTTGTATATTTTATTTCAAGTTACAATATGTTGATGCTATACTAGTAAAATAACAATACTAGAGAAATTTATTGAGTTTCTTCTAGTTATATATTTTATTTCAAATTAACAAAATGATGATACTATACTATTTTAAATGACAATATGATGATATGAAATTGTAACAAGTGTTAAGGAGGATGACAATATAAAACTGAGATTATGATACAAAAAAGGACCTAATTAAATCAGCAATTACAATGAAAAGTGGAGTATACATCAACGAGTGCCTAACGTCAAAACCTTCTGTTTAGGCTGAGAAAACTTAAACTGGAGAACAAAATCCATCAGTGCTTCGCTCGTGATGGGAAAATACTAGTTTGAAAAGTATCAACAGGTCAGCAATTTTCTATATCAAACGAACGTGATCTCACCAACTTCCTTAGACAAGCTGACATTACCATTACTGATTAGCTTATTGTCCTCAACACATAATATACGTGTGGTGTATTAGTGTATGTTACTACTACTTTGTGAAATTTTTTTGTACTAACTTTATACTAGCTAGTACCAACTACCTCATACACTATGTACTTTACTTTTAGTGCTATTACTTGCTTAAACTTTATAATATAAATCAAATCTTGCTTCTAAGTTAATTTTATATCATATTTACTATCTGTCCATTTAATTTAATCCCCATTTATATATTCTCTTGAAATAGTTCCCAGCAAATCAATACCTAGTACTGCCTTTCATCCAATAATTCCTTTACTTGAAGCTTTAAAAAATAATTAAGGTGCTAATTCTGGTGCTAAAGTGTTTTACTCTTTTATTTACTATTATATTCCCTAAAGTGTTAACTCTCATAATTAAGGTGCTAATTTTGGTGCTAAAGTGTTTTACTCTCATTGTTTACTATTATATTCCCTAGTTTTTATTTTTAAAAAATCTAACTGCCACAGTTCTTATATTAATTTTTATTATAATAATTAAGGTGCTAACTCAGGTACTAATTTACTTTATTTTCATTGTTTGCTATCATTTTCCCTAGCTCCTTTATTCCCAGCTTTAGTAAACTACCATAGTTCAATTAATTGCATTTGTATAAATTGACTAAGGTACAAATTCACGTGCCAAGAACTCTGTCAAATTCCCTATATCTCTACAAACTCTTATTAAAAATTTGTAATAATCAAATAGTTCCTAAGAATTTAATCTAGTACCATATTATTAAGTTTAGTATTATCTATTCTTCTCAGGTCTAGTTATAGAATCACATCAAATCTTATGATTACAGGAATTGATCCTGATATCAACCTATTATTAAATGACTTACATGATTCCAACAGCAACTGCAACTATTACACAGCAGATCAAGCAAAGACATTACTCAGAGCCAACAATAACATAACTATCTTCAATTACAATGTTAGATCTTTGAGCAAACATTATGATGACCTCACAGCACTACTCCAATCCATCCAGACCAATATGTCAATCATCACACTCACTGAGACCTGGCTGAAGCCTGATACTACAGATGTCTATGCCATCCCAGGTAACACAGCCATTCACAATTGTAGGACAGATCAGCGAGGGGATGGAATAGCTATATATTACTCAGATCAACTTGAATGTATCAATAACTCTTGCATAAGGGATGAGCATGGAGAATATATTATAGCTAAATTTAAATCAAAAGACCTGCAAAAACCCCTCACAGTGATAAACATCTACAGATTACCACAGTCAAACATTCACCATTTTAGTGAAAAACTAGGTAACCTGATAACTGATGCACACATGAACAAAGACCATTTGCTGCTCACAGGAGACTTCAATATAAATCTCCTACATGACCAGGACCCACAAGTAACAGAATTCACAAACACTATGAGCAACTGCTTGTTACTACCAACAATATCAAAACCTACAAGAATCTCCGAGACTAGTACCTCACTACTAGACCACATCTGGACTAATACTATAGCCCCTCTAAAATCAGGCATCATCACAGACAACACCACAGACCACTATCCGACCTTTCTCATAACTAATCTTGGTAAATTGCCCCTAGATATTACAAAAGTTACCTTCAGACTACACAATGAGTCAGCTGTAAATAACTTTATAACAGCTATGATTAACATTGACTGGCATAATGAGTTAGAAACATATACAGATATTAATGAATGCATCAAGAATTTCCTTAACAAAACCCACCACCTCTATAACAAACATTGCCCTAAAAAACTAAACAGATCACAGCTAAGAGACTTAACAATCCCTGGCTAACACCCAGCATCCTTAAATCCATTAACAAAAGGCACCAATATGAAAAACAATACAGAAGGGGTCTAATAACCAGAGAACAATCCAAACGCTACTCATCAATCCTTACCAGCCTGATAAGGAGATCAAAAAAATTGTATTATGAGAACAGACTCCAGAACATAAAAGGTGATATGAAAAGACCTGGAAGACCCTATCTGCAATTCTAGGAAACAATAAGATAGCGAAAAACAACACCATCAAATTATCAAGAGCAGATAAACCCCCTACTCTCACCTACTGAGACAGCAAACAGACTTAATGTTTTCTTCTCCACCATAGGAAAGAATCTAGCGAGTAAAATCCCAAGCTCAAACACCCGTCCAACAGACTACCTCACAAACACCTACCCTAATACACTATTCCTAGCTCCTACCAACCCAATTGAAGTCTCGCTCATAATCAAATCCCTTAAAAACAAGGCAGGAGACATAAACAGCTTACCAACTTTTATGTACAAAAAAGCTTCACAGGTACTGTCACCAATTATAGCAACACTATTCAATAAATCCATTGAAGCCTCTACCTTTCCATCAATTCTCAAAATAGCTAGGGTCACCCCGATCCACAAAGGAGGTTATCAAACAGACCTGAATAATTATAGACCAATTTCTAATTTACCACTGCTTTCTAAAATCTTCGAAAAATTATTTCATAGACAAATCTATTCCTACCTCGTCTCACACAATGTACTCAACACCTGTCAATTTGGATTCAGGACAAACAAGAGCACAAACGATGCTATTACGCACATGTTGGAGTTAATATATACAGCACTTGAGAAAAAAGAAGTCCCACTGGGAATCTTCATTGATCTACGCAAAGCTTTTGATACAGTCGACCATGATTTACTGCTCACAAAATTAGCACACTATGGTATAAGGGGGCACCCACTCAACTACCTAAAGTCATACCTCACCAAAAGAAGCCAATACGTGTACACAAATGGAGCGAACTCTTCCACACAACAAATTACAGTCGGAGTCCCTCAAGGAAGTGTCCTGGGGCCACTCCTATTCCTCATTTACATAAATGACCTACCGAATGCATCACAACTACTCAAACCCATTTTATTTGCAGATGACACAACATATGTCTTCTCTCACCCGAATCCAGTTATACTGGCTAACACTGTTAATGCCGAATTACAGAAAATATCAACATGGATGACGACTAACAAGCTTACTCTCAATACTGACAAGACCTACTTCATACAGTTTGGAAGCAAAGCTACAAATGTTCCACTTAACATAACACTCAATGGTACACCCATCACAAGACTCATAGAGGGAAAATTCCTAGGAATCCACCTTGACAGTAGCCTTAAATTCCAAACACATATACAACAAATTTCCAAGAAAATCTTGAAGACAGTAGGCATATTATCAAAGATACGCTATTATGTACCTCAATCAGCTCTCCTTGCACTATATCATTCACTTATCTACCCGTATCTCACCTATGGAATCTGTGCATGGGGATCAATAACGTTAAATCACCTTAGACCACTCAACACAACAAAAGGCCGCAGTCAGAATGATAACAAATTCCCACTCTAGACAGCATACTCCACCAATATTCAAAAGTCTCAAACTACTCAACGTAAAGAACATTCATACTTACTCTTGTGCCTACTACATATATAAAACTTTACACTCTAATATAAACCCTCTGCTCAAAACTCTCCTCACCAACTTTAATAGGACCCATGACCACAACACAAGACACAGATCACTTTTTGATATACCCCGTGTTCATACCAACTTATGTAAAAATTCTATGCACATAAAGGGCCCCAGAATCTGGAATTCATTACCAGTAAATATTAAGATAATCTTGTCTGAAAATCAATTTAAGACTCAACTCAAAAACCACCTACTCACCCAAAACTAAATGATCATAAACTACTTTGAAAAATGCTCATTGTTACTTTCCTATATGATAATCTCAATTTTTAATAATATGTTACTATTATGTTACCCCTACTCATATTATAAGTTAATGTCAAAAATGCTAAATGGTATTTTCCTTAAGATAATCTCAATTCCATATTATCATTCAAGACTCTTAACACCTGTAACAATCTAATATCTAATATCATTATATAATAATTTAAACAGTAAAATTTCATCATATTGTAATTTTGAAAATAATTTTTAACTAGAATAAACTCAATAAATTTATCTAATATTAAGTACATAGTTTTTAAGGACTAGAATAAGCTGCCCCTAATGCCATGGCATGTCAGTGGCTCTCCTTGCACTCAATTTACATTGTAACTACCGATACCCATGTAATCTGCAATGAAATAAAATTTGTTTGTTTGTTTTGTTTGTTAAGTAAAATAACATTGGGTTTGAAAGTTTGTTCGTTTAGTATTTAGTATAGGGGAGTAGGGATTTTGAAAGAGTCTTGAATTGATTTTCCAAAAATAGACTTTAGTTATCTGTAATTCCCCCCCTTTTACATTTTAAACTCACCCAAATGACTTTAAAAACAATTCCTAAATACGAACTATTGCCTAATAAATCTTGTTAAAAGTTTCCTGTTTCCCTTAAGGAGTTTTAGAAAAGGATCATTCCAAGATAAAACCATTCCCATTACTAAATTTACTAATTTTTATATTGTTTATGTTTTGTAC
>WNWK01011542.1:0-64034 GCA_009830355.1 Cherax destructor
CATCCTATAGAAGCAGGGACAGTCGCCCCGCATTACAAAAACCAGTCAAGAACCAAAAGGGGGGCAAAGCAAAAAAAAACACGCCCAAAAGTGCAACCCCCATATCAAAAAAAAAGGGGTTCAAAAAAAGACGATTTTTTTAATCATTAAACCCCGGGGAAACAAACCCACCCCCAGACTCAGGGAAACCCCGGGTTTATCAAGAACTAAGAACCCCCAATAAATGCTTTAACATCCTATGGAGATGGAACATGGACACTGTGGTCGTCCCCCAGTTACTAAAAAAAAGACATAGCCCCACCCCACGGGAAAAAATTAAAAGCCAGACCAACCCTTTAACGTCCTATGAAAAATTTTTTTTAAAAGGGTTTTCTGAGAAGCAAAACCCCATTTTGGGTGCATCTTGCACAACCCGGGGCAGCAGGGGTTTAGAGGGGTGCCCTATTTCCCCCAACAGGGACCCCAAAAAAGGTCTGGATTATGAAGAAAACAAATGAGTTTTAAAATCCCGATTTTAAAATTTTTTTAAAATGTGAATGGTTTAAAAAATGGTGAAAAAGATAAAAGGAAAAGTTGGTAGATGGATTATTTTTCAACAAGTAGAAAAAAGATAGTAGTCAAAGGAAAAAGTCAGGCAGCTACTGTGAAAATTTTTTCAAATAAAAATGTCTATCCTGTTCCTCATCCTTATATCGGACATGACGGGGATATAAGCTACAGTTCCGTGTTTTCCCTTTTGCAGATGACATCCACTGTATGACATTTCCCCGTTGGACCCCTGAAGACTCCAAAGCTAAACCAAATCAAAAGGGTCAGAAACAAAAGTTCTGATGAAAATTTCATTATAATCGGAAAGGGAAAAAATTTAAAAAATTCTGGAGTAAAAAACAATTCCAACCACAATGACGAAAAAATGTAAAAGCCCGGAGGATAAAACGATCTCACCTTAAAGACCAACCCCGTAGCAATAAATCTCTAAAATGACAGGATGGATAATGAGAATTTCAAACGGATCCCAAAATTGTTGCCCTTTACAGATCGCTTGTTTATCTAGGCGGGAATATTTCGCACCTAACTCCCTTTTTCGGCGGGTGAAATTGCTGATTTTGAAAAGGGCGAATTTTCCGGCACCATAATCGATAAACCACCTAAATTCTGGAACATTGGTTTCCCTAACCTGCTTCTGCGCAGGGGAGATACATTATTATATACACGGGGGAAAATTTTGGGGGTTGTACCAAATTTGCACACGAAAATTTATAAAAGAAAAGACTGGGCGGGCGTTTAACACCCCCCAATGAAAAAGCAGGGGGCCAAGCACTTTGGGGGGGAAACAAAAATGTAAAGGGGCCCAAAGATTGTTCAATGCTCTCAGCATCCGGGGGGTTCCAAAAAAAACCCCTGGCTGTCTTCAAGCAGGCACTGGACGGGACCTAAAGTCGGTCCAAACCAAGGCCGGTTCTACTTGGGACTGGGGCAGTAAAGCCGGGTTGATCTGGCTCGGGTCCAAATGAGGCCGGCCCAGCCCGGGCAGCGGGGGGTTGACCCGGGAGTCCCCCGGGAAAACCGGGAAAAATTTTTTTAGAGAGGGGGTGGCAAATTATCAATCAGCAAGGCATCATTTTTGGGGCTTAAAGGAAGTTTTGGTTGGAAAGGTAGTTTGGGGGAAAGGGAGGGAGGGTTTTGGAATGGGGTAATTTTCCCAAAGAGCGGAAAGTGCCGCTTTTTCCTTACTTGCCACAGATCATGTTTTGATTCATGGGAGGTCTTTTCCCTTTTTTTCATCCATCTTGAGGGATTTCCCAGTGCTGGGGAAAAGTTTGGAGGGCATCTGGGGGGTTTGAATGGTTTGCCTGGGCATATTCCCCAAAGGAAATTTTTCTCTCAGTAACATGATTCGGGTGTTTGGGAATATCGTTTTTTCGCATATTTAAAATTTTGGCAGTACGAGAGCATCCTAAAATGACCCTCATTGCTTCCCCTATTTTTTCCCACCCTCTGTTTCCCAGTCAGACATAAGAGCAAGTAGTGGCGCAAATTTAACCAATGATCTAATATAAGCAAATACATCATTTTCACAATTTTAAATTAGCACCATACCTGGGGGGGAACCCGCACAATTAAGTTCTCAGCCTTTTTTTTATTGCAAAAGCCCGTTACAAGAAGACGCTGTTCAGTCCAGGGCGGGTGAAATTTTTAAAGTGTCATTGAATCATCTAACAACAAATCTGCCCGGCTGCAGTGGGGAAAAATATTGGTATTTTCGGTTGTAATTGAAAATTTTCCCAATATGAATTGATATTTTTAATTTTGTTGGGGGTTTCCCACGTTATGGGGACGAGTTTAGAACCACCCAACATCGGGGGCGCGGGGGGGGTTTTTGGGGGGTATGGACAGGCTGGGAGAGGGCGGCTGAGGCAGTCAGTCCCTGTGGAGGGCAGAATCAAAATATCGGCGGGGTGCCTTTGGGGTTTGGGGCCGTCAGCCTGACCGGGCTTAATTATTTATTTTTTAAAAGGATATCAAAAGTGGGGCCCTAATTGGGGACATTCGGTCCAGAAATTCGATATTTGGACGACAATTTTGTCGGGGATCCCGTTTAAGGGGGATCGAGATTTTGGCCCTTTTTCGGGGTTTTATGTAAAGGCGACCGCAAGAAGGTCAAACCTTGATTTGAGTGGGTTTTTTAATGAAGAGACTAAATATGCTTTAAAGAATATGGTGAGACGTTGAACCAGGAACAGTTTGTAAAAATTGGGAAATGAATGTACCCGGGGGTCGGGGTGTGAAGGGGTGCCACCCAGGACCGCCATTTGGGTATGGAAGAGATGGTGTTTTATCCCTATCGACCGGAATTTCGGTATAGAGATGGTGAATGTGTATAAAAAGTGGGGATTAAGCCCTAGGTTTTAGCGATTTAAGAAAAAATTTAACGGTAATCAAAAAAACGGGGGATTGAATCCTCCCCAAACAACCACATGTTAAGTAACGCCGGTCCGTGGGGGGAAAAAAGGGAAAAAAAACAATCTTCTTTTACTTGGCGGAACCCCTACATCATCTTGACGGGAACTTATCTACCGAGCAAAACACGAGTCTATCGGCCCTAACAAGAATGGCTTCCCCCCGAAAATTTTCATCTTAGGGTTCGATCTGGCCAGTAGGTATTTGAGATATTGTTTCTGGGGTGGGGAAAGAGGGTTCCAGTGAACACCCCCAAAACCGATAAAGGGGGAGTGAATTTTTACTTGTGCCTCCTCCTTCTCCTCAATCACTTTTATCCTATATCAACCCAAGAGTCTACTTAAAATTAATTACCTTTAAATTTTTATTTCTATTCAGATTTTTTTAAATGGTCCCGAGGTCAGTGGGTTCAGAGGGGTGAAATTATCAAAGGAGTCATTTCAGTGACCAGGGGGACTGCTCACATACCCCAAAGGAGTGACTGCGGTAAAATTATACTAGTCGGTTCATCTCCCAGGGAAATTTTTTGTTCAAATGGCAGTGGCCAGATAGACAATCTCTTAATTTCCCACAGGAGAATTATTTCTTATTTTTTTTTAGCTAAACACATGTAAGTAAATAACCCCCTTTTTTTCCCTTTTTCCCAGTATACATATATCCTTTATAATTAATAACAATCAAAGTATAATAATTAATATAAAAAGGACCCCAATGGGAAAAAAGTCAAAAACGGGTCGACACCCTGCCCAGCCCCTAGGGAGGGTGGTGAAAGGGTGGGGCTTACCCCTCTTTTTTTTTTTTACATTTTATTAGTTTTTCGGTACATGTAATACATATACAAACTCAAAACAATCAAATGTGTATAAACGCAAAGAACATTAACAGTGAGTAACCTTTCCAACATCAATGGAAATAAATGCTATGTCACAAACAACAGCTCAATACAAACTTCGTGCAAGGTGATAAAATTAACATACAACAAAAGGTACACCCAGTGCCGAGACCCGACACCGATATAATTCCTAGTAATATTTTTACCATAAACAGATATGAATCGTCCTTACAAAGCATTAAGGACATGCATCCTACCTATGCCACAAATCCCAATAAGAGACCCCCCCTCTCCACCTAACAATTTGCATTAACCTTATAAACTGTAAGCTCTATGTGCATGAGGTTACATTTAACAAAAGTATCCTAATAACTTCACACCTAACCACAAATTTTTGCTTTCATAGCCACAACAAACCTCTATACACACAATTATGTAAAAATGAATACAAACACAATTAGCATCTATTACTTTTAACTTTATAAGTTGTATTAATACTAACTACACTTATACATGTGTAAATTCATGACCTACAACAAGTGTGGTGCATACCTGATGTCCTATCAGAATACCATCAACCTGCCACAGAGTATATTCAAAAGTAAATTACAAATCGAAATTCACGGTAACCACAACATGTTTCAGTTACCCTTACCATCTACTGGTAAGTACAAACCAACCCCCAACACATTCACACCAGTTACAACCCAAACACACTCCCCTCCTCCCCGGCTTCAGAGGACCAGCCAAACCCATGTACAACCCCTGACTCCCCACCTTACCAACTTCACCAACATCCATTCCACCCTTCATACATCTCATCCACTACCCAAAACCCTAACGTCACTTGTCACAGCATAGAATGTCAACCGTCACCCAAAGAAAATAATACCCCCATCTTCCCTCCCCCTTTCTCCAATCACACGTCCCTATCTCCTAAAACAAACACATCCCTTTCCCTAGACCCCAACCCTACAGGTCAAGCCCACTCAAACCCTCCAAACCTCTCAATAGCCCCTTGACACTTAATGATCTGTAATCCTCGAAAATACAGAATCCCAACCCTTCCCATATAGCAAACGATTCCGACACTTGGTTCGATATATATGAGCCGCCACCGCCTTTATTCTTTCCCGAATGCCCACCTCTCTCAATTTCCATGACACACAAACAAAATCCACCATGCAGTACATTAAACCCTTTTTGTCCCTATGACACCCCCAAATCCAAGAAAATTGCCCTTAACAAAGGTACTCCCTCCCCCAATTTCCTCAAAACCCATCCCATCCACCACCTTACCCCTTCCAATGCTTCACAAAAATATATGGCATGCAAGACGGTCTCCGGCTTGCCACACCTCTCACAACCCCCATCTTTCACACACCCCATTCAAAATAAAATCTCCCTTGCTGCAACCGCCCCATGTAGAAACCTATACATCAGCTCATGATCCTTCCCGATAAACGTAATTCCCGAACCCCCAAATTCCTTTCCAGTCATAAACTGGATATATAGCCTCCCTCCAGCACCCCCACCCCACCTCCTAACCTCATAAGCACAGCTACTTTTAAATTTTGCGGTTCCTTTATGACCATCATATTGCGCAGCCAATCCCTGCACTGTACCAGATCCCTCCCCTCCCACCATTCACCCAAATCTCTCAACACTCCCTCCACCCCGGTCCCTCCATCCCCCTCCTCATCACACAACGTTTCACATACATGCACATCAACCTCTTCTCCAGCCAAATCAGACCCAACCCCCCAATAATATTTCCTTCCTAACTATATCCTTCCGTAACCAATGTCTACCATTAGCCCAGATGAACTTAAATACTTTACGCTCCAGCCCTTCCACATCCCACCTCAATAAAGGATAAATATTAGCTACAAACCAAATCCTACTGTAAATCATTGTGTTTACCGCAATGACCCTCTGCCTCAACGTGAGCTCACCCGCACGCCAACCATTTATACGCTCCATTGCCCGTTGCACTACATTCCCCGAATTTACCTCTCTCGTCACGTCCCGATTCCCTGTGAACACTATTCCACATATTTTCACTGTGTCAGTCACATTCCAACCATGTCTTCTACCCAACCCCCTTCCCACCCAATTACCCACCTCCAACAGCAGTGATTTTGCCCCGTTCACCTTCATTCCAGTTGCCTTACAAAATGTGCCTATACTGTTCCCTACATGCCCCAGCCCCTTCTCCTGCCATACCAGCACCGTAGTGTCGTCCACATACCCCACAATATTCATGATCCCCTCACCACCACCACCCCCTCCCCCCACCAATCTGTAAAACGGATCCTGAACACATGCAAACAGAATTTGCGACAGAGGACATCCCTGCCGCAAACCCCGTTCCATCTGCACCACCCCACCCAATCTACCATTGACTTGTACCCTAACACATGCCCCTTCATATAAAGCTCTGATCCAACTCATCACTTCCACACCGAACCCCTGTCGCTCCATGATTTCGTACATGCTCTCGCGCTCTACACTATCATACGCCCCCTGCCAATCTAATGCTAGTACCCCTCCCCCTTCCACACTTTCAATGAAATCCTTAATGTACTCATGACCCGCCACCACTCCCCTACCTGGAATCCCCCCCTGTCCTACCTCAATCACCCTCCCCAACCCCCTTTTAATCTGTTACCTAGAATCTTTGCAAATATTTTATAATCAGAATTCATTAGTACCAAAGGTCTGTAATTCCCCAAAGTATCTCCTACCTTCCCCTTCCATACTAGAACCACCACTCCCAATCCCATATCCCTACCCATCACCCCGTCCTCTTTCATCCCATTCATCACACCAACCAAACAGTCCCTCATGATGTTCCAATTTTCCTTATAAAACTCGTTCGCTATACCATCTATTCCAGGGGCCTTTCCTCTACTTAACCCATTCACCGCCTCCCACACCTCCCCTTCACTGATCATCCCCTCCAACTCCTTCCGCTCACTTCGTCCCAACCTCTCCACGATTCCCCCTAATATTAAATCCTTGTTCATCACACTCACCCCTTTGCGACACATATGCTTGGCAAACCACTTATCCACATACACGTTCATACCCTCTGTGGTACAAATCCGCATTCCTTCATCATAATTCTCCAATTCTTCATCCACCTCCAAGCACTCCACTGTCATCCTATCCTTTCGCTTCCTACACTTACCCAATACATATTTGGAGGGTTTATCCCCCCATAACACGTCATCCAAGCCTGCTTTCATCCTGCATGCCCCAAAACTCTCATTCTGCAGCAACCACAACCTTTCCTTCAATGTCCGTATTTCCTCAGTTAGTCTGTGACCTCCTCTTAAGTAACAGTCCGTCAATAATCCCTCCAAGTAGTTTTGCATGCCATAACGCCATCCTACCTCTTCTTTGCCCAATCTCTGATAGTATGCTTTAATGCCCCTCTTACCCACCTCCACCCACCAATCCACCAGAGCCCCCCTGCAACCTCCTCCCACAACCCTCCCCACCAATCACTAAATTCCACACGTCTACCCTCACCACTCAAAAGCTGAACGTTTAATTTCCAATACCCCTTACCCCACCGTACCACACCCGACCATTCCACCTCCACCAACACTCCCCGATGATCTGTAAAACCCACATCTAAATATTTAACCGCACCCACCACCACACTCCCGTTACATAAATTCTATCTAGCCTAGCCCCATACCCTCTTCTAACAAATGTATGCTCTCCCGCCCTCCTACCCCAATAACATCCTTCAAACCTACACACCTAAGTAAGTCCCTCAGAGCCTGCAAAACACCCCCTCCCCGTGGCTCTACATCCCTTTCCCTGATGACACAATTAAAATCTCCCCCAACTATGGTTACGCTAGGCAAATCCCTACATGCATAAATCATATGCTCCCTCACAAAATCCACCTTCACCTGTCTGGAAGACTCTGCCAGCATATACACTCCCAAAAGCATACCTTCACCCCCATTCGCCCTCCACCCTCACCAGTCTGCCCCCCACTCTCCTCCCATCGCAAAGGCTTGAATGGGCTTGACACTGCTACCACTACCGCCACCCCACCCTTTAATCTACTTGATGAACTGGCAAATACCCTATAACCATCCAATACCAAATCTCTACCACACCTATAATTATGCTCCTGCAAAAACCCCACAGTCACACCATACCGTCTCAACGTACACTCCACCCAAGCTCTTTTAATATCTGCTCTCAACCCATTTACATTTAACGTTAAACACTTGAAATTAAAGACAAAGGTTTGCCCTTCGGCCTCGGTGGAAGTTGCGACCCAGATTTCCCTTTACTCTGCAATTTACCCACAAACTTCCCACCCTTATTAATTCCCTGATCTTGCACCAATCCCAAGTCTTTCTTAGCAACTTCCACCAGAGGTTTCTTGCAAATCCTCTGGGCCGGGGTCAACACGTCATCACAATCAGACAGTGTGCCAGACCTCTTGCGGGTCCCCTGCACAACTTCCACACCACTTGCACTATCAATCTGATGTACCTCCGCCTGCACTGTCTCCAACACTAATGTTTGGTCATTGATACTGGCATTCACTATGCCCTCCACCATATCCATTGTATCTTCCATACCCCCAGTGGCTTCTACACTTAACACCGGTAGAGGTTCGTCCAGAATGTCCCTTAATACCTGCTCCAAAGCCACTTCCTCCACAGCACTCTCCTGGTTGCCACCTTCAACCACTGATGGCGCCGTTTCCTGTGATATCGTCTGACACACCACCTCTGCACCGTCGACTATCTCGCTCCACAACTTTGGTTGTTTCTCCGACTGTTCCTCTTCCCTCTGCACATTTCTCTGCACTGTCACGTTCGTTCCACGATGTCCCCCGTTCATTCTTGGGCCCGACCTCTTCAAGCAGTCGGCCGCTACATGCTCATATGCCCGCACAGACGACAAGTCCTGCGTTGCCCCATGTAGGTGACGTATACCTGCATCCTAAAATCCGGCAATACGACGTACGACGGTATGGGATGTCGCAAGGTCATCTTCAATGCGAAAGACCCCTCAAAGATCCCCATCAGCGGTCCTTCACTCCACTTGCCAGGAGTAGCAGCATGGATAATGCCGTATGCCCGAAAACTGCACTGATGTCCACCGCATCGGCCTCAAACGGACATTCCTCAATTGAACCCAAGTGTATGTCCTCGAGACGTCCTTTAAGCGTACCTGTAGTCCTGTGTGCACGGTGTACACACTATCTTGATGCTTATCCACCAGCCGTTCATACACCTCCGCCGTTTGAAGTTTCACAAACACTCTATTCGTCCGTTCAGGGCCACTCCATACAAATCCATTGTATCAAGTCCATAAATACTGTTCCGGCCGTGGCTGGGTTGATAACTCCTGTAACCAGGTCCACACAAACTGTGTTCAACCGTCTCCTCCCAGCTGCCGCCATGTTGGTGAAAACCAAAGTGCTGTCAAGAGCCACCAGGGGTCAGGCCAGCGCACCGCACACCCTCACACAATCAGAGCTGGGTGGCGAATGAGTATGATTATTGTACAGAAACAAGTAAAGTCATATGTCGACTGTTTTCGAATAAAGTTTTTCATGATGTATTACACTGCAATAGAGATAACTTTATACTATACACTGAATAATTATATGAATTCTTTTATATTAAATTTCTCAAATTTTACTTGCTTGGGTCAATCTCCTAAAAATTACCCTAATACTATAATGATTTTCTCTAACGATGAAACAAAGCTTAATTAAATAACTTGTTACTGACGGGCAAAACAGGCTAATAAATGAGGCCCTGATCGTAACAAAGGGGGCCTGTCCGGGAGGTTTGATCCAAGGTAAATGGAGATATGATCTAAAATCTCTTAGGCCATATTATCATTCTTGTTATGAACTTATTTTCATAATGTCAGGATCATCTGAGGCTCAAGTACACCTTCATGCAGAAGTTCTAAACCATCAGATAGGGGAGCTAGGTCTCAACTTTATATTTTGACAGTCTGTACAGAGAAGTATCTAGAACGGGAAGTTGCTAACTTGTTTGTCTTCCAGCAATGATGGCTACTGATGTTTGGCTCTCGCTTACCTCTCACCCTGAAGATAAGCAACCACAGGGTATAAGTAACTATGTCTCTTTCTCTTTTGCTTTTGGTATTGGCGACACCATTATTGGGCAGAGTGAAAGGATTAACTTTGGCGAGTTCTTGGTAGGTGGGAGCTCTGGTGATTGATTTGTCTCCCTCTGTTGTTGGACTTGCTTCGTAGTACCTGTAACCCAGGGTCTCAGTACCTGTAACCTAGTTTCCTGAGTATCCACACGATGGGAGTTAGCATGGTTGGTGCTGTTGTTTTCGCCGTTAGTTTTGGGACTAAGAACCTTTCAGTCATTTTGTGAGTCACTGCTGTCCTGGGACGAAGCATATCATTCTAGTTGGTACTGTATATTGAAAGAAAAAAAGTTAGTGATGACATTTTGGAACAGAACCTACTCTCTGGTTCCTTAATGTTCACTGCAGTTTAATGTGGGCTTCATTAATCTGTTCTGCAGCCTTGCTGTTGGCATTGTTGGCTCAGCTACTGTTCTAGCTGTTAATGCTGGTGCCTCTGTGCGATTTCTGCATATACAAATCTTAGTAGAGCTATTAGTCTTATTGTCTGTCTTGCAGACATTAAAAGCTAATACGAGAAGCAAAACTCATATTTATTCAAGCTTTTATGGCACCAGTGTGTGGTGTGAGATTATCACCTCTGGTCCTCCGGAACAAGTGTTCAGTGGAGATGAGCAAAAAACCTGTAAGAGCTACTCTTAGAGAGAGAAGTCAGGGTGACACACTACTGTCACGGGTGACATGATAGTCACGGGTGACTCCACTCAGAATTCTTCAAAGGAATTCGCCTAAGGAAGTAGTAAAGAATGTCTAACTACTGTCAAAGAGACATTAACAAGTGCTCTTGACAGGATGTTTAAGCCAGAAAAGTCACTGGTTGAGTCTGACTTGTCAGAGGAACTTATGGCAAGCGACATTTGTTTTCTCGTATTGCTTTCCTCATGTGAGCCAGCGATTGTCTTCCTGTCTGTTAGTCGTGGCTTTAGCAACTTGTGTGGTGACTCAGTTATGAGGACGCTTAGAGAAGCGGCTCGTCTGAACCTTAAGACATGCTTTGAAGGACTACGGTTTTCTAGCCATGTTGTCTCGTGCTGCTGCATTTCTTCTGAGTATCTCGCTTGGAACTCCTTCGTCGCCTGGAAGAAGTCATGTTCAGCAGACGGACATGAACGTAGAGACGGAACCGACACTTCAGGAAGAGCTAGATGCTCTTCGTACTTCAAGACGTCGTCATATTGCATGCTTCCTGACATACTAGCCTATATAGTACAAGCTAGTCCCTGAGCTGAAGTTGGTGTACTTCTGACACACTAGCCTCTATGCTACAAGCTAGTCCCTGAGCTGAAGTTGGTGTACTTCTGACATACTAGCCTCTATGCTGCAAGCTAGTCCCTGAGCTGAAGTTGGTGTACTTCTGACACACTAGCCTCTATAGTACAAGCTAGTCCCTGAGCAGGAACCTGCCTTCGCCTCCTGACATACTAGTCCCTGAGCAGGAGTCGGCATATACTTCTGACATACTAGTCTCTATATGACAAGCTAGTCCCTGAGCAAAAGTTGGTATACTTTTGACACTAGCACCTGTTTAATAAGCTAGTCCCTGAGCAGAAGTCTGCATCCGTCTGACATACTAGTCTGACAAACTAGTCCCTGAGCAGACGTCTGCTGGTACTTCGCCAGATTTGTATATTGGTGAGTGTCTCTTGAGTAGAAAATGGCTGTATGCTGCATGTACGTGGAAAGTTTCAGAATATTGAAGATATGAAGGTAAGGGCGTATGTGTGAGAGGCAACGCTGTCCCCACCTGGACTCGTCTTCTGTTAGTATTTCATCACCCTCGTCTGTGTTCATCGCTGTGTTGGCGCCGTGTTCTTGGTTGCCACGTACGCCACTGTTTAACAGTGTCTGGCCCACAGTTTGTGGCCCGTTTGTATAAAAAGCTTCGGCAGTTGATGCTTAGCCGACTGTTCAAATCACCCTGACTGTTTTCTGACTTCAGTAAACTTCATCGAGTTAGTGTTTTGATTGAACATGTGTTAATTATATGTTCATGGTGTATCTACTGTGTCAAGCTCTCTCGCAGACTTAAGTCTTCACTGGTAAAGTGTTTTGACTGATCTAGTGATATGTTCATCGTGTATCTACTAGTGTCAACTTTTAGTGTTTAGCAAGCGGTAGCTAGTTAGAAAATTATTACTGAAAGGAACTTCAGGAGGTAATGTTTGAGGTGTCACAACCTCTTGACTTCTTTTCTGGTTTCGGAGCAGAGTCGTGAGCTCCCACTACCGGACCCACTCACTTCTTCGGTGCTCTAGAGGAAAGTGCTGGTGTTGACTAGGCGACATTATTCGTGTATGATGCTAGCAAGACTCAGCAATGGTAATCCTGAGTCTGACGCTTAGAGCTTCTGTCGTTTCTGCACTGTGAGTTTAACAAGATGCGGTGGATAGCGGTTCGTTGTCGTTGTTTCAACGTTCTACTATTGTTCAAGACTTACCATGATGTTGAGGCTTACTGTCTGAGCCAGTCACCAAACTTGACCAGGTTGGAGAAGATGCATCCTTGACTAGTATATCTGTCAAGGCAGTACTTTTGTCTAATGTTGGTTAATATAGGACTCACTCAATGTTTGTGATGAAAAGTTGCAGAAGTGTTTTGGCAGTTAATAAATGCCTGTACTAGTTAGAAGGAATCCCGCTCCTTCTGGTAGAGCTGCTGGAGGTCCAGTCTTCGCTCTCAGATTCTGTTTAGTTTTCTTCCACTTTGTATATGGTCAGGTACTGGTGCTACAAGTGCACCTCCCTCGTAGTTTTGTGTGGTCTGTCAGTAAAAGTTTCCTCATGGTCGAGGTCCAACAGCTTGACTGCTCTTGTGTGGTCTTTAAGTTTGTACTTGACTTTGTTGAAGGAAGAGTTGACGTTCATCCGACCTGAGCAGTCGAGTGGCCCCCTTCCCCCTACACACGCCATTTTTTTTTCTGTCTGCCTTCAACTTAAATCATACAAGCTGACACTGCGTCCTTGATTGTAATTGAGAATTTAAAAGTAAAGTTACCAAAATACTTGATGGTTAGTTCCATAGAGTAACTTCTTATTAGTCCATTTATTTATCTATATACGTATTCTCATGTTTAATGTTTTTTGTATTTCAACAGTTATGAGGTTACGTGTTAGCTAGACTGATGATGCGGAGTGTTGAGCTAAGGTGGAGTGTCATCACCACTCTTCAGTTATATACACCTTGAAGCCACTCCAGCTGCTAGGATAGGATTATCACCTCTTTACTGCTGCCTTCTATTATTCTCCATGTACAAAAGCAAGTTATGCCTGGCTGCTATATCGGCGATGCCTGTACCATCACAACATTAACCTGGAGTTGTATGGAGTCCCCGCACTGTTAACTACACTGCCCTTGTACGGAGAAGAAATAGTTATCAAAAATGGAGACGCAGTAGTACTTTGTCTTTGTTTATGTTAAATGAGAGTATCTCCTGTGTAATGTGAGATAAATTTGGACATCAAGTAAATTCTAAAGTCTTGCTCCCAGAAAGAATGCTAAGCAATAAAGAAAAGAAAATACAGCGACGTTGTGTAAGGAGTCAAGACAAGAAACACTAAAATATAGAAATAAATATTTTGCTGGACGATAA
The DNA here is from genome assembly GCA_009830355.1 of Cherax destructor. Classification (NCBI taxonomy): domain Eukaryota; kingdom Metazoa; phylum Arthropoda; class Malacostraca; order Decapoda; family Parastacidae; genus Cherax; species Cherax destructor. The sequence continues at coordinate 13,563 of WNWK01011542.1, forward strand.
TTATTTTTAGTGAAGCTTGATTTAAAACACACAGGACTCACAGCAATGGTTTCCCTTCACGGAAGGTTCCTTGACGCTGGTGAGGGGCTCTTTATCTAGGGAATTGGATCTGTGCTCCAGTTCCCTGATTTAAGCCTGAATACATTCCACATCCCCCGCACAGGCACTGTATAATCCTACGGGTTTAGCGTTTTCCCCTTGATTATAATAATAACAGCAATGGTTTCATGTTTGAAAAATTTCGATTTAGAAAGGATATAGAAAAATACTGGTTTGGCAGTAGAGTTGTGGATGAGTGGAAGAAACTCCCGAGTAACGTTACTCAAGCTAAAACGGTCTGTTGTTGTGTTCATATTCCAGTAATTTTACTATATGTAGGAGGTTTTGGCTTCTGATATTCTGTTTGGTGCGACCTGTGGTCGTGAGGAGGTTGGAAGAAACTTTATATTGTTATTTCAAGGTATAGGAGATATTCCTTATTAGCTCGAATCTTACTTTTATATTTGTTGTGTATTTTATCATAAGGGTTTATATTAGGAGATGATTTCCGTTATTAGCTAAAACAAAATGTCTTACTTTATACTATTATTTGATTTAGCTAATGTTGTAGGTAGGATGTTACATTTACTGTGGTGTTCATGTTTGAGAAGTATGTGCAGTACCACTCCCTCAGTCAGTGACCTAGCATGGTACTGTGGTGTTCATGTAGTGTGAGACCACGTAGTTCATATCCCTGCCTGGTACTGTGGTGGTTCATGTAGTGTGAGACCACATAGGTTCACAATCACTGCTGGTACTGTGGTGTTCATGTAGTGTGAGACCAGGCAGTAGGTTCACACATCCACTCTGACCAAGTACTGTAGGTGTCACCATCATCGCTGACGTGATGTAGGTTACCACTAGTCATACTGCTGGTACGTGGTGTCACACATCATCCTGACCAGGAGTGGACCACTATCATACTGCCGGGTACCTGTTAGTAGTGGTCACGGTCATCCCTCCTGACCAGGTACACCATCACTCTGACCAGGAGTGGGTTCACACATCACTCTGACCAGGAGTAGGTTCACACATCCACTCCTGACCAGGAGTAGGTTCACACATCCACTCCTGACCAGGAGTAGGTTCACTGACTTTCACAAGAGTAGTCATACGCTCTTTGGAGTAGGCTTGGGAAGTTATTTCACCTTTAAGTGGGTTTGTTAAGTCTCTAGTATGGTTTGAAAATTGTCTATTCATCCACGACTTACGGTGATAGCTTGTATTAGCAGAGCTTTGGTCAGTATTCTGAATTATTGTCTCAAGAAAATGTATTTGATGTTTCAATTGATATTTTATACTTCTCTGCCTTTATTGAGGCAATAGTCTCAGTTATTGTATTGCGAAACTTTAATGTAAAATATTATTTGTATAAAACTCATGTCATTGAGTATGATTATTGTACAGAAACAAGTAAAGTCATATGTCGACTGTTTTAGAATAAAGTGTATCATGATGTATTACACTGCAATAGAGATAACTTTATACCATACACTGAATAATTATATGAATTCTTTTATATTAAATTTCTCAAATTTTACTTGCTTGGGTCAATCTCCTAAAAATTACCCTAATACTATAATGATTTTCTCTAACGATGAAACAATCAAAGCTTAATTAAATAACTTGTTACGACGGGGCAAAACAGGCTAATAAATGGAACCCTGATCGTAACACATACAAGAACAGTTAGACAATAAATTCATTGAGGAAATAGTCGAAGATAAGTTGAAGACAGATGCTCATTATCTACCGCACCACGGAGTCAGGAAAAATTCTGAAACCACTCCACTACGTGTTGTATACAATTGCAGCGCACGTGCAAATAAAGATGTAGCAAGCCTTAATGACTGTCTGATGACCGGACCCTCACTAACTGAGAAGCTTGGAGACGTGCTTATGAAATTTCGCACAAATCCATATGCCTACACGGCTGATATTTCCAAAGCTTTCTTAAGAGTAGGACTACAAGAAATAGATAGAGATTATACTCGATTCTTGTGGCCAGAAAATCCACATGATCCTCAAAGTCCTTTGAAAACTTATCGTTTCAAATCAGTATTATTTGGTGCAACATCCTCTCCATTCTTACTAGAAGCTACTCTTAATACACATTTGAAGAAATCTGAAAGTCACTTCAAAGAAATCTTAAAGAAAAGTTTCTATGTGGATAATCTTCAAGGTAATCTAAATAAAGAGGATGATTTGAAATCCTTATACAGAGAAGCTAACAAGAAGATAAAAGAAGCAAATATGCCTCTTAGGATGTGGAATACTAATTCAAATCAATTAAGGGAACTTATCAAAGAAGATTTCCCTGAAGCTGAAATTCCTGAATACAACAACATGCTTGGACTTAATTGAAACACATAGAAAAACACTTTGAGTCTCAAAAGGATAACCAATAAATCAAGCAGTACACTCACTAAACGTAGTTTACTGTCAGAGGTATCACAATGTTTTGATCCTCTAGGACTCGTCTCACCAATTACCATAAAAGGTAAAAATACTTGTGCAAGATGCATGGAAGCTCAAAATAGGTTGGGATGAGAACTTGCCTCAAGAAATGAGTCAAGAATGGGATGAAATATCCAAGGAGTTTAAACAACTTCATCAAATTAAATTTCCCAGACAAATAGGTCAAGAGGGAAACAAGTACACATTACATGTGTTCTGTGATGCGTCAACCAGAGGTTATGGCGCTGTAGCTTACATGAGTAACGCTGAAGGAAGTACTTTAATTACTTCAAAGGCCAGGGTTGCACCCTTGAAGGTCAGAACAGTACCAATATTGGAACTGACAGCACTCTATGTAGGTACAAAATTAGCTGTCTATCTCAACAAAGTACTTGATCATCTCACTATTGAAAAACGTATCTGGAGTGACAATGAGGCAGTTCTCCAGTGGTTAAGAAATAATAAGAGTAAGTTGGTATATGTACAGAATAGAGTAGCAGAAATAAGAGAGATGCAGAGAGACTATCTCTTTCTCCACGTCTCTACACAAGAGAACCCAGCTGACATGTTGTCACGTGGTGTCCCACTCAAGAATTTGTGGATAATAAATTATGGCTCCACGGACCTAACTGGCTCTCTAATGAAAATAACTGGCCACAGCAAAGAGCTTACATTATGCCAGAAGAAACAGTCTGCTTGAACACAGCAGAAATAGTCTGTTTAAATATAGACACACAAAAGAAATAGTCATTGATGGATCTAAATACTCACCTTTGGGTAAACTCTTAAGAGTTACAGCTCTTGTCTTTAAATTCATTAAAGGGATAAAACCTAATTATGAATTAGTTGAACCCAATAAATACTGGATAAAGTTAATACAGAAAGATATTTTCTCTACAGAGTATAGATTTCTGGAAACTCAGGATAAATCTCCAAAGAAACCTGATATGATTAATTCTTTAGGACTTTATATCGACTCTTGAGTAGTTAACTGTTGGGTTTAGTCCTGACTCTTTCTCTCACTTCAGTTCTTCCTCTCACCGGCTATTCTTCTTCTGTCCCCACTTCCACTCGCCTGAGTGGTCTGAACTAACTAACTATATCGACTCAGAAAAGATTATAAGATGTCGAGGAAGAATTCATAATTCTTCACTACCTAAGGAAACAATACATCCAGTATTGATCCCAAGAATCATTGGCTAACAAGACTGATTATTCAGAATGCCCACAGTAACGTGTTACATGGTGGTGTAGCTGACACTCTTTGTCATATACGTCAGTCCTACTGGATACCTCAAGGTCGACAAAGTGTGAAGAAACAAATAAGGGACTGTGTTACTTGTCGTCATTATGATATGCGAGTATGTCAGTATCCATGTCCACCTCCATACCCTTCTGAAAGAGTATGTCATGTCACTCCATTTGAGGTGACAGGAGTAGATTACACAGGACAAATAATTTTAAATAAAACAGTTGACAAAGTTCCTATAAAGGTGTACATCTGTTTGTTCACCTGTGCTACAACTAGAGCAGTACATCAAGAAGTAGCCACTGATATGTCTGCTGAAACCTTTATCAAATTATTTAGAAGGTTTGCAGCCAGAAGGGCATGTCCCAGGCTGATGATATCAGACAATGCAACGAATTTTGTTGCTGGTGCTGCTTACATAAACAAGATTTTTGAACAGCCAGAAGTACAACATATGCTGAATCAACGCAATTGTCGTTGGAGATTCATTCCTCCTAAATCCCCATGGCAAGGCGGATTTTATGAAAGAATGATAGGCATTGTAAAACGTTGTTTAAGGAAGACTCTTCATCGTCAGAGAATCGACTTACAAAAATTTCGTACAGTCGTAACTGAAATAGAAAATAGAGTCAACAACAGACCTTTAACGTATGTTACCGATGATCTGGACAATTTAGAAGTGTTAAGTCCATCTCATTTACTACATTGCAGAAGGCTCGAACCCGTTCCTCCCATGAATGATAAAGAAATCATAGAGGATCCTACTTATTTCGAACCTGAGCAACTCAGACGTAAATTCAAACACCTTAATAAAGTGATTGAACGCTGGGAGAAAATTTGGCGAGAAGATTATCTCACCTCATTGAGAGAACATTTCTATGGAGCTGGTGTTCCAGAAAATTATAAGTCCTTAAGACCTGGTGACATAGTGATTATTAACAATGATGGTCCAAGGTCCCAATGGCCTCTTGGAAAAATAGTGACTATATATCCTGATGCAAATGGAATCATCAGGACAGTTGATGTTTTGAGCAAAGGTGTAGTGAATAAGCAAACAATAGATAAATTAGTGCCATTAGAATTACAGTGTTGAAAAAAAAAAAAATAGTGATTCTTCAGAAACCACACAGACTGAAGCTGTTCAGAAAGACAAGCAGCAGTGATTGTGAGTGAGAAATCAAATTAATGTTAAGCGATGAGTAGTTCACTTACAGTGAACCTTCGCTGCCCCCCAGTGTGGAGAAAATTCTCCAAGAGAGGGCATGTATCAGCCTTTTCAGCCCTTCATCCCTTTGAAAAGGGTGAGAGGGCGTGTCTGGCTTCCTGGTCAACAACTTGAATTGTAACAGATGAATGAACCCAGGGAGCCAAGAAGTCACGTATGCCTGACCAGTGTTGCAAGGAATGTATATGAGTGATAGACATTTGAAATGTGACTCTTTGCCATAGCAAGAAAGTTAAAGAAAACTGATGTTTCAGTTTCTACACTTGACAAAACAATCATAAACTCTCAGTGATCTAAATATTAGAAGAACACAAGCATTTGAATTGCAATTTGTTGCAGTGTTTGGCAAGTGTGAATTGAGCTTAGGTCAGCGATACCGAGCTCTACTGAGGGGCGGAGAGCTGGAAAGCGTCAGATTGAACTAACCAATCTCCACTAACGTCGGGAAATCAGATAAAAACTCTGTTCCAGCACGTTTAGTGATAATTAATCATAAAATAGTGGTACATTACAGAGAAGTGTGCGCAGTTTCTTAATACTGCTAAAAGAAAAACGTAGATAGACAATCGAGATTGTATTATCAACGAGACGGTGACTCATCAGCGGCGTTCTACAAATCAAGACAGCGTTCTCGGGTTTGAATTAAGGTCCGATAAAAATACCCAGGTAAGTCTGCTCAAACATGTATATGTTCATAAGGCTGCGCAGTTGGGAACATGTTCATAATCTAGGCAGATTTATCATTCACCCGGTGACACGCGGCGATCAGCCCAAAACACATGAGTCTACATCTCAGTCTTTGATTTTATGACTGAAGATATGAAATACGCTCCTCTGGGGCAATTATAGTTACACTAATACCTTTTATTTAACAGCCCAAGGGGATAAGACCATGAATCCTCTATAACTACGTTGGGGAAGGCTGTGACAGTCGTGGATTCATCAATAAGCTAAGTAGCTTCATTACAGTCCATATCTTAGGATGTCCATTTCCCCACACACTCCCAGGTCTTTGATATTAGTTTTTCGCTCTATTGTGTGGTTGGAATTTGTTTTGTACTCCAATGAGATTTTAATTTCCTCACATTTTCCATATCTGAGTAATTGAAATTTCTCATCATTGAATTTCCTATTGTTTTATGCAGCCCATTTAAAGATTTGGTTGATGTCTGCTTGGAGTCTTGCATTCTTCTTGTCTTTTAGAGCATCTAGGACCTTGTCGTAGTGGTCCAGTAGTTGGGACAGACAGGAGCGACCTGCTCTAAACCCATGCTTCCCTGGGTTGTGTAATTGATGGGTATCTAGATGAATGGCAATCTTGCTTCTTAGAACCCTCTCAAAGATTTTTATGATATGGGACGTTACGCTATTGGTCTGTAGTTCTTTGCTATTGCTTTACTGCCCCTTTGTGGAGTGGGGCTATGTCTGTTGTTTTTAGGCCTGGTTTTCATTGCCCTGTCTTTTGTGACTGTGTTCCCCATTGTATTCCCTTTTGGTGCGTGCATTCCTGTATCGTTTCTATCTTCTGCACTCGTGCTAACAATGGAGCCTTCATCAGTTTCCGGTAATTTATCTTCAGTATTTCCCAGGGCATCCCCCTGTTTACTATCTACTGTGGTATTGCTAGTTTCGAACATTAGTTTTTATCCAACGACATTCATCTTTGCAAATATACAGGGTCTAAAGCCAGCAACAAACAACAAGATACCTTACATCCGTGGACTGCTTACAGAGTCAAATGCAATGTTTGCGGCTTTCTACAGAGACCACATAAAGGATCACTAGGACAATGAAATATAGATCCTGAGGCTACAACCTATACAGATGTGACAGAGTGAACAGGCAAAAGGGGGTTGGCCTGTATATCACAGAGTCACTTATATGTTCAGAACTACTAAATGCCTCAAATGATGTAGTTGAAGTTTTAGCAGTAAAAATCGAGCATCAAAACCTGGTCATCGTGGTTGTATACAAGCCTCCGGATGCAACGTCCCAACAATTCCAGGAACAGCTTCTGAAAATTGACCAATGTCTAGAAAACCTTCCAGCCCCTGCCCTCAACATCTTGCTCCTGGGGGGCTTCACCTAAGGCACCTAAAATGGAGGAATATTGCAAATAATGTGTAGCAGAGATAACACCAGGAGGCAGCTCAGATGAAAACTCGCACACACATGAGCTTTTAAATCTCTGCACCAAATTCACCTTAAACCAGCAAATAATAGAACCTACAAAATTGGAGAATACACTGGACCTCATCTTCACTAACAATGATGATCTCATACGAAATGTCATCATATCAAAAACGATATACTCAGATCACAACATAATAGAGGTCAGACATGATGAGGAGCCCCAGATCGACAAAATGTGATCAGTCGCGAGGAGTCTTCTCCAATTTCAACTTCAATAACAAAAACATAAGGTAGGACCAAGTAAACCAAATCTAAACGATATAAACTTTGAAGATAGCCTAAGCATCACGGATCCTAACCTATGTCTAGAACAAATTAACTCTGTGGCACTTGAGGTTTGCTCAAGGCAAATTCCCTAGGAAAGAGAGATGTAAACTAGAAGAGAGAGGCGCTCCTATACAGGCAAAGGCAAAGAATAACAAGCGGCTACAAGAGGCCAATATATCTGAAATACGTAGGGAGGCACTGGTCAGGAAATAGCAAACATCGAATTAAAACTAAAGGAATCTTACAGGAATCAAGAAACACGGGAAGAACTAAAAGCCACAATGAAATTGAAAGAAACCCAAAGTATTTCTTTTCTTATGCCAAAACAAAGTCGAGAACAACATCCAGTATTGGGCCCCTACTAAAATGAGATGGGTCTTACACAGATGACAGCAAGGAAATGAGTGAGTTACTAAAGTCCCAGTATGACTCAGTTTTTAGTGAGCCGCTAACCAGACTAAAAGTTGAAGACCTAAATGATTTTTATGAGAGTGCCACAGAACCTGGTAGACGCAAGCCCATCTGACATTAGCCTGATGCCACATGATTTTGAAAAGGCGATAAACGACATGCCCATGCACTCCGCTCCAGGTCCCGACTCATGGAACTCAGTGTTCATCAAGAACTGCAAGAAGCCCCTATCACGGCTTAACATCCTATGGAGAGAGAGCATGGACACTGGGGTCGTCCCGCAGTTATTAAAAACAACAGACATAGCCCCACTCCACAAAGGCGGCAGTAAAGCATTGGAAAAGAACTACAGACCAATAGCGCTAACGTCCCATATCATAAAAATCTTTGAAAGGGTTCTAAAAAGCAAGATCGTCACTCATCTAGATAACTCATCAATTACACAACCCAGGGCAGCATGGGTTTAGAGAGGATCGCTCCTGTCTGTCCCAACTACTGGACCACTACGACAAGGTCCTGGATGCTCTAGAGGACAAACAGAATGCAGATGTTATATACACAGACTTTGCAAAAGCCTTTGATAAGTGTGACCATGGTGTGATATCACACAAAATGCGTGATAAAGGAATAACAGGAAAAGTTGGTAGATGGATCTATAATTTCCTAACAAGTAGAACACAAGAGTAGTAGTCAACAGAGTAAAGTCTGAGGTGGCTACGGTGAAATGCTCTGTTCCACAAGGCACAGTACTCGCTCCCATCCTGTTCCTCATCCTTATATCGGACATAGACAGGGATATCAGCCCACAGTGCCATGTCTTCCTTTGCAGATGACACCCGAATCTGCATGAATCTGCGTGAGGAAATTAAAATCTCATCGGAGTATAAAACAAATTCCAACCACACAATAGAGCGAAAAAATAATGTCAAAGACCTGGGAGTGTTCATGGCAGAGGATCTCACCTTCAAGGACCATAACACTGTAGCAATCGCATCTGCCAGAAAAATGACAGGATGGATAATGAGAACCTTTAAAACCAGGGATGTCAAGCCCATGTTGACACTTTTCAGGTCGCTTGTTTTATCTAGGCTGGAATATTGCTGCACACTAACTGCACCTTTCAAGGCAGGTGAAATTGCTGACCTAGAAAATGAAGAGAACCTTCACAGCACGTATAACTGTGATAAACCACCTCAATTACTGGGAACGCTTGAAGTTCCTAAACCTGTACTCCCTGGAATGCAGGTGGGAGAGATACATTATTATATACACTTGGAAAATCCTAGAGGGATTAGTACCAAACTTGCACACGAGAGTCACTCCCTATGAAAGCAAAAGACTCAGCAGGCGATGTAACATCCCCCCAATGAAAAGCAGGGGTGCCACTAGTACGTTGGAGACAACACAAGTGTCAGGGCCCAAGATTGTTCAACTGCCTCCAGCATACATCAGGGGATTACCAGCAAACCCCTGGCTGTCTTCAAGCAGGCACTGGACAGGCACCTAAAGTCGGTACCTGACCAGCCGGGCTGTGTTTGACGTTGGACTGCGTGCGGCCAGCAGTAACAGCCTGGTTGATCAGGCTCTGATCCAACATGAGGCCTGGTCACATACCGGGCGCAGGGCGTTGACCCCTGGAACTCTCTCCAGGTAAACTCCAGGAGTATACTCTCAAGAGGGGACTTCAGGCTTAGTGTACCGTGTGCAAATAACAACAATACTACAACCTTTTTGGAGGAAAGAGTCTCCAAGATAATAGTGTTATAGCGTTTATCACAGTGGTACTGTAATATATAGATGAGATACCAACATAAATGTAAGGTGAATTTAGGCCTAAGTACGGAAGGTTCGTGTAGTAAACAGTTGCCAACAGTCCCAGAACCCTACCATGAAGGTCAGCTCGTATTTCTGATAATTTATTTCTGATAATATTACAAAGTGGGGTGTACATATAATATTTATACATTTTATGAATTAGTTAAGTATTACAAGAAGGCCAATAATATGCCTAGGCATTTAAGGCAGTCTTATGATAGATCTTACTCAATAGTGACACAATGAATATACCGATATTGGCATAATACAGTTTCTATATTGGAGTGTCTTAGGCAAACTTATGACTAGCTTAAGAATTATGAAGCAATAGTTGTATTAGAATTTTGGTTATAGTCATGTGAATTTTTGTATAGATTTAGTCGGACACAGGGAATGTCAAAGAGATGTTTATTTTCTGATATTATGTCTATGGGTCCTGTCCAACTGTCAAGAAAGTGTTTTAGCTCAGGGTTAAAGTTGGAATTAATGGTTCTATAAATGTAGATAGCAGAGTAGTAAGTATGGATGTTCTGAACAGTGAGTAGGTTTAGGTCTTTGAAGAGTTGGGGGGTGCTGCCTAGCGTTGGATTGCGTGATAATTCTTACTGCAGGGTTTTTGTTGGGTTATTATTGGCTTTAGGTGGGTAATTGCTGTTGATCCCCATGCCCAAAAGGCATATGTGAGGTAGGGATAGATGAGTGAGTAGTATAGTGTGAGTAGGGCTGATTGTGGTACATAATACCGTATCTTAGAGGATCCCAACAGTTTTGGACACTTTCTTTGTTATGTGTAGGATTTGAGTGCTGAATTTCAGGCCCCCTTCGATTGGGGGCCCAAAAATTTTCCCCCTCATTATGTCTAGCAATAGGAGTAGTGTTGATCTTAATTAATTTTTGGGGGGGTGCATCCCCTTTTTTCCCAAAAATATAGGTCTTATCAGTGTTGAGTGTAAGTTTATTGAGGGGCCATCCATGAATTTTATTTTTAGTAATTCGTCGTTAACAATAGTATTAAGCGTGGCAAGGTTTGTGTGGGGAATGAAAAAAGTCGTGTTGTCAGCAAAGTGGGTTTCAGGTGTTGTGATATTTTGGGAAGATCATTGATGATAAGAGGAAGAACATAAGCTGGGGGGTTTTTTTTCCCGCCCTTTATTATTATTTTATTATTAAATTATTATTTTTTTTTTTCAAATAAAAACCCCACACATAAGTATGATAAAGCACAATTCTGGGGAGCTTTCAAAGCACACTTAAGTATGATAAAAAAAAATTACTGGAAAAGCAGGCAAAAAAGATACTTGAAAAAAAACTTTTGGAAAAAAATCCTAGAGGATTAGTACCAAACTTGTACACTAGAATCCCCCCCTGCAAATGAAAAAGGGAAAATTTAACTTCCCCCTAGGGAAAAAGCGGGGGCCCCCCGGTCAGGGGCAAGGTGTTCAACTGTCCTGGTCCCGAGCTGTGGTTTGTATTTGGGGTTTACGTGTGGCCTGCAGTAACAGCCTGGTTGGTCAGACCCTGATGATCTCCTCGAAAGCAGGGTTTTTTACCCTTGAAATCTTCTCCCAGTATACTCCAGGTAATGATATGTTTTATTTACCAATTAAAATTATGATCTTAACTTGAGAATGTCACTATAAAAAATTAAAAAAAAAAACATTTAAAAAAAGATTTTTAAACCCCCAAAAAAGTGGTATTGAGGATGAGTAAAACTGTGGGGGGGAATTAATGGATTGTTTATTTTTTAGATACCCCCATTTTTTGCTATATGCAAAACATTCCCCAACACAGTCCCCCTTCCAAGAAAGTCTGGGTTTTGTAAAAAATAAATTTTTTCTCATAAGTTAAAGGGGAATGAGTTTTTTTTCCCACAAACCCCAGACTTTCGAGAAAAGTTTTTACCCCAACTGAACACTGATATGGTTTCTCTCTTGTATGAGTTCTCATGTGATTTAAAAATTTTTTTTTTGAGAAAAGTTATTCATACTTCCCCTGAACACTGATTTTGGTTTCTTTTTTTGGGGGTTCTCATGTGTTTTCCCCAAAATGGGTTTTTTTGGGGAAAAAAAGTCTTTCAAAACACACTGAACACCGATAGGTTTTTTCTCTCTATTGAGTTCTCATGTGACACACTAAATTTTTTTTTCAGAAAAGTCTTTCGGACACACTGAACACTTATTTTTTTCCCCTTGGATGTTTTTCCTGTGATTTACTAATATTGATTTTCGGAAAATTTTTTTCCAGACATTCTGAACACTATATTTTCTCTCTGTATGAGTTCTCATATGTTGTAGTAAATTACGTTTATCAGAAAATTTTTTTAGACACCTGAACACTGGAGTGTTTTATAATCTATAATAAATCTGGTCGGAAAATACCCCTGAGGTTCTTGAAGAAGATTGTTGTAAAAAGGTGAATGTTGATCAACACCTCTTTTGCATTGCCAAAAAACAATTTTAGGTGTTTTGCTTAAAAAAGTAAATTTCTCATATATTAATTTCCCAAAATTTTTTTTTTGTGTAATCTTTTATTAACACTGTAAAACAACATTTACAGAAACTTTAGACTTGTAACAGTGATATTGGCTCTATAAGTGTAGTATTAAAATTTTCCAGTACCAGAATATTGTGCCCCGAATACCTGAAATATTGACACAAAAAGAGCCACCCCAGGTGTCAGAATACCCAGTATTGACAACAAGAGCCAGTCTCAGGTATCAGGATGACCTGCAAAATAAATAAAAAATAATCTCTTATTATTTTAGCAGTTTGTACATGAATGGTATTCAATACCGACAAAATGAAAATTGAGACATAAGAACATACAAAAAGGGGGAACACTGCAGCGGCTTGCGGCCCAAAATAGGCAGGATCTTCACAATCCACCCACTAACAGGATATTTCTCCCCAATTTTCAATGCTACCCAATAAATCAGCTTTGATAATTCTATTTTCATGTGCGAGTCCCAATCAAAACCAACCCCCCCCACTCATGAATTTACCCCAAACCAAATTTTAAACTACCCAAGGTCTAACTTCAAAAAACCCTACAGGCAGAATGTTCCACTCATCAACTCCCCCTTTTCCCCAAAATTCCCCTATTTCCCCATACCCTTTTTAAAATTTTAAAATTATTAAATTGAATCCTTTTTGCGGGGTTTTCTCTTGGAGGGCATCCTCAAGCCCCCATTTATATCCCTTTTTTACCCAATTTCCACTTGTATACCTCAATCATGTCTCCCCTCATTCTTCGTCTTAAAAAGTGAACGTAATTTAAGGGTATTAATTTTCCCCTTTGGAATTTAAATTTTTGTATTTTTTGTCATTTTACGCTGAATATTTTATAACAAATTAATACCCCGTCTCAAATTTGGGGACCAGAACTGAGTTTAATCTAGGTGGGGGCCTTACTAACTTTTTGCTTACCCCCTTTTTATATAAACCCCAGTAATCTGTTAGCCTTATTACCACTATTATACATTTGTCTTGGTTTAAAAGGGTTCTGCATACCATAACCTCCAAAACCTTTTTTCCCCCAACTTTTGGCTAAGTTCTACGTATTTAACTTATAAAAACTTGGGTTATGGACACCCCCCGAGCTTCAGAACCTTGCATTTATCTACATTGAACTGCATCTGCCCCAACAGGAATTGGGTTGTCCAAAAAACCCCCAAGTTCCCTGACATCTCGTTTGAATCAATTATCCTATGTATCTTCGTGTCATCCCAATTTGCTCATATCACTAGTAATTCCCCATATCTGTGGAACTCCCCTTTTTAGACCCCCCCCAAAAACCCCTTTATGCACACTCTCAAATTATTAAATCAATTATAGCTGAATTTTTGAAGTCACCTTGAAGAACATAATTTGATTAATGAATCTCAGCATGGGTTCCAAGGGGGTCGTTCCTGCCTGACAAATTTACTGACGTTTTCAATAAAACATTTGAGGCAGTAGACAGTGATAAAGTATGATATAGTTTTCCCCGGTTTCAGTAAAAAGGCCTTTAAAAATTTTCCCCAGAAGGGCTCTTAAGAAAAAGGGGCAGCTCATGGTATGGGAGGTAAGTTCTAGCATGGATAGGGGCATGGCTTACCAATAGAAAGCAGGGGTTTCCATTAAGAGGGTCAAATCTGAATGGGGATTAGTCCTAGTGGCGTTCCCCCAAAAAAAGGCAGTTTTAGGCCCATTGTTGTTCATAATTTAAAATAAATGATTTTATAAAAGGAATTCAAGTGACATGAGTAAATTTGCTAGTAAAAAAATAGGCCGTATGATTCATTCTTTGGGGATACCAGTGAATTCCAGGGGTTTTTGGCAAATTAATGTCTTGGCCCCGAAAAAGTGGCAGATGAAGTTCAATGGGCAAGTGTAAGGTACTAGCCCTTTGGGGAATGAAAATATCCCTCAAATTTATAAACTAGGAAAATAAAGCTTGATCAAAAGAATGTGAAAAAAAAACTTGGGAGTCATGGTAAAAAGGAACTAAAGCCAAAAAAACAGTGCCTAAGTGTGCGCAATAAGGCTAACAGATTACGGGGTTTATTTCAAAAGTATAAAACAGGGGTAAAAATTATTTTACAGCTCTATCTCATAGTGAGACCTCATTTGGATTATGCAGCCCCCTTTTTTGGCTCCTTACTACAGGAGGGAAAAATTTATTGGAGAACATCAAAAAAGAAGGGCAAAATGATTTACAGTATAAGAAATCTCCCGTATGAAGATAGACTTAGAGAGTTGAATTCCACTCCCCCGGGAGCTGAATGAGGGAGATATCATCAAAAGGGTACAAGTGGATGATGGGCAAAAAAAAAGGGATATTTTCTGGGGGTATCGAACCAAGTAAGAACCAGAAAAAAAAATTTAAATTGGATAAATTTAGATTTAAAAAAGGCCCTAAAATACGGGTTTTTTGAACAAAGTTTTAGATGCGGGGGAAAATCTTCCGAGTAGGGTGATAGGGGCCCTATGACCTTGGGTGGTTTTTTAAAAAGATTGGACAAATATATGAGTGGGAGGGGGGGGTTTTTTATTGGTGTCTTAGTAGGGGGGAAAAATTTCCCCTTGGTAGTGGGGGTTTTTTTATAAGGACCTGCCTTGTATGGGCCAGTAGGCCTTCTGCAGGGGGTTCCCAAAATTTTTTGTTCTTATTTCTCTGCTTCCTAGTGATGAGCTATGACTCGATCCAAGACAACACTTTTCCTACAATGCCTGGGGGGGACTAAAAAACCTTACAAAAAAACTAAATAAACAATATCGAATTCTTTATCATCAAAAGCCTCAAAAGTTTTTCTAAAAAAGGGTAAAAAAAATTTGGGGAACCCCCCGAATCCATGCTGGTATCATTAATCAAATTATGGTTTTCTAGATGGCTTCTTATAATATTAGCATAATTGACTCTATTTTAAATTGTTCAAAGGGAGGCTTATTGGGGTAAAATTTTTCAGTAGTGACTTTTCCCCGCTATAAAAATAAAAATTACACTACACCTGTTTTGCCCCGTGAAATCTAGGAATATTTAATTTTTGACATTAAAATCCAGTGGCTTTATCAATACAAATTATTGGACATAATTTTTAAAACAGTAGAACTATATACAACCAACGACTACGGTCTGAAAATTTGTATTGAAAAGCCACTGGATATATTTTTAAAAAATAAAGATAACCAAATGTTGCACGTGAGTCTAATTTTTTTTCAGTTATGAAATGTTTTAGCTTAAATTTTGTTTTCGGATAAAAAAATTAATTCTTACGTTGCCAATGGGGTTTTTTTTAAGGGGCCCGTGTGAGTTGTAATAATAGTTTAAAAAGAGTTAGTGGTCACCATCTTTCCTATAACTATAACAATAAACTTACCTTCACTAGTAATTGGGGTTTTTGGATGGTCTTCCTGGAATGGTATCAACCTTCGTAATTGATATCCACAAATTGATTAAATAGGCATGAAAACACTAGGATATATTTGATAGAAAATGTTAGATCATGGGATCTTGAATCCCCTTTATCAAAAAAAATGATTAAATGAAAAGTTTTAGGCTGAGAGAGGTGGACACCTGACAATAAAATCATGTGACTCCCCAATCTGAGCCCCCCCCACTCACAAAAAACCAGCCTCAGGTGTCAGGATGACCTGCAAAATAAATAAAAAAAAATTATTATTATTATTATTACTATTATTATTATAATCATTATTAAACAGTATTGTACATGAATAGCAAAATTAATACCGACAAGATGAAAATTAGACGTAAATGAATTGTTCAAGGGCAAACAAAAATTTATAGATTAGATTGATGGACTGACTACATCGACTGAAGACCGAGGGTTTTTACCTCCAAAAATCTTCCCTGATCTTTTCCCTTTTGTTTTGGGAAAATGAAGCCACTGTGTGGGAAACTTTTTCTCAATAAAAAAAACCCAAGTGTTGTATATGTGTTAAAATTTTCCCCGAAAATTAGAGTCATTCCCGGGGGCCTTGGAATCTTTATTAAGAATGGTATATAGGGGAATAAAGTTAGAGAAAAGAACATAAGGTGGGGGAAATTTTAGAAAAGGGCCACTGGCCCTTTTAAAGCAGGTCCTTATCAAAACCACCACTACCTAAAATTTTTTCCCAAAACACGACACCAATCAAAAGCCCTCCCACTCATATATTTGTCCACTCTCTTTTTTAAACCACCCAAGGTCTAGCCCTATCACCCCCCCGGAAGATTCCACCATCCACCTTTCAAAAAGTACTTGCCTATGTCCTTTCTAATTCTAAATTTATCCAATTTAAATCCGTTATTTCTGGGGGTTACTTGGTTCGATATCCTCATTATTTTTTTAATATCTCCTTTGTTTATGCCCATCACCCCGTATACCTCGATGATATCCCCCCTTAAAATTTACGTCTCTCCAGAGAGTGGAGATTCAACGCTCTAAGTCTATCTTCATACGGGTGATTTCTTATACTGTAAATCTTTTTTTGTTTCTTCTTTGTATGTTCCCCCAAGAATCTATATCCATCCTGTTGTAAGGGAAAAATGAGCTGCATAACCCCAAAGGGGGCTCACTAGTGGAAATAAAGGGTTTTAAAAAACCGACACAATGGAAAAAAAAAACCCCAAACAGTATAATTGATCCTTTATTGACAACTTTTCCCCAAAGCGGGTAAAGCACAAAAGGGGCTGGACCGATTCTGGGGGGTTTTGGGTTAAAATCGTGTTTTTTGGCCCCAGTGATGTATAGGCTGTAAAAAAACTTTTGGACTTCTGTTGCTTAAAAAAATCATAGTAATCTGTTATCCTTATTGCCCCCTTAGGCACTGTTGTCTTGGCTTTAGATTCCTCTTACCATGACTCCCAAGTCTTTTCCTTCTGTATGATAAAACTCTACTTCACCTAGTTTATAAATTGGGATATTTTCATTACCAACGACTAGCACCTTACACTTGTCCACATTGAACTTCATCTACTTTTCAGAAAGACTTAATTTACCCAAATCCTCTGGGTTCACTGGTACCCTCCTCAAAATAAATTATAGGGCCCTATTTTTGTATCATCAGCAAATTTACTCATGTCACTTGCAATTCCTTCATTAAGGTCATTTTTTAAATTATGAACAACAAGGGGAAAACTGATTCTTGTGGAACGCCACTGGTGAAAACCCCCTTTCCCGATTTAATTAATGGAAACTCTCTCTTTAATTGGTAAGCCACCTCATTGCTAGAACTTTACCTCCTATACCATGAGCTGCCACCTTTCTTAAGAGTCTCTTGTGAGGTACTCTATCAAAGGGCCTTACTGAAATCCAAGTAAACTATATCTATTCTTTATCCTGTCTACTGCCTCAAATGTTTTATTGAAAAACGTCAGTAAATTTGTCAGGCAGGAACGACCTCTCGTAAACCCATGCTGAGATTCATTAATAATTTTGTTTTTAAAGGGTGACTTCTGATAATATCAGTATAATTTTAAACCACCCGATAGGCAAAATTTGATTAATGATACTCAACAGGGGTTGGGCGTTCCTGCCTAATTATTAACTTTTTCAGTAAGGCTTTGAGGGGTTGATATAAAGAATTGAATTTTTGTTTGGATTTTAAAAAACTTTTATAAATACCCATCGGTTAAAAAGTGGCTGCTCACGGCTTTGGGGGAAAAATGTTTTCATGGTAGTTCTCACCAATAGGAAGGGTGCATTTAAAGGGGTTAAATCTGAGTGGGGATCTGTAAAAAGGCGTTCTCGATGGTTTTTGGGCCCGTTGTTTTTTAAAATTTTATAAAAGACCTTACGAGGAATTTCTAGTGATTGACAAATTCGCTGATGACCCAAAATATGTAGGATAATCGATTCAGACTGATGTCAGGGGAAATTCAGGAGGTTTTGACAAACTCAATTCCTGGTCAGAAAATGGCAGATGCAGTTAATGTAGAAAATGCAAGGTTCTAAAGCTCGGGGGTGTCCATAACCCCAAACACTTATAAGTTAAATAACGTAGAACTTAGCCATACAGTTTCGAGAAGGACGGGGTGATGGGCACAACCTTTAAACCCAAAACAGCAATGCCCCAAATAAATGGTATAAAATACCGACACAATGGAAAAAAAACACAAAACAGTATAATGTGATCCTTTTTGACAACGTTTCCCCACGCAGTGCTTTATCAGTCACAACAGATCTCCCTATCTTCTGTCTGTGACTCAAAATGCTGGGAAAAAAACCTTTTGTTTTGTTTTTTTTTCCACACTCCGCGCGTAATAAGGAAATGGGTTATGGGTTTTTATCCCGAAAGACAACAGAAGTCAAGGATATTACAGCTTTATCATAATAAGGGCCCCACCTAGATTACGCAGCTCAGTTTTGGTCTCCCTATTACAGAATGGACATAAATTCGTTAGAAAACATTCAGCGTAGAATGACTAAATTAATACATAGCATTAGAAATCTTCCTTACGAAGAAAGATTGAAGACCCTTAAATACATTCACTTGTAAGACGTAGAATGAGAAGAGACATGATCGAGGTATACAAGTGGAAATTTGGTATAACAAAGGGGATATAAATAAGGTCTTGAGGATATCTCTCCAGAGAGAACTCGCAATAATGGATTCAAGTTAGATAAGTTTAGATTTAAGAACATAAGAAACATAAGAAAGGAGGAACACTGCAGCAGGCCTGTTGGCCCATACTACGCAGGTCCTTCACAATCCATTCCACTAACAGAATAATTGCCCAACGTAATTTTCAATTCTACCCAAGAAATAAGCTTTGATGATTCTATTAACTCAAGTGAAAGTCCCACTTAAATCCAACTCTCTCACTCATGTATTTATCAACCTAAATTTAAAACTACCCAAGGTCCTAGCTCCAATAACCCTACTAGGCAGACTGTTCCACTCATCAACTACCCTATTTCCAAACCAATACTTTCCTATATCCTTTCTAAATCTAAACTTATCTTTAAGAACATAAGAACATAGAAAGGAGGAACATGGCAGCGTGTTGGCCCATCTAGGCAGGTCCTTCATCATCCTACAGATAATTGCCAATCCAGTTTTCAATTTGAAAAAGCGCATAGAACATAAGAACATAAGAAAGGGAACACTGCAGAGGCGTTGGCCTAGGCAGGTCTACAATCCGTCCCACTAACAGAATATTTGCTCAAGCCAATTTTCAATGCTACCCAAGAAATAAGCTTTGACAATTCTACCCACTCATGCGCGAGTCCCACTCAAATCCAACCCTCTCACTCATGAATTTATCCAACCTAAATTTGAAACTACTCAAGGTCCTAGCTTCAATAACCCTACTAGGCAGACTGTTCCACTCATCAACTACCCTATTTCCAAACCAATACTTTCCTATATCCTTTCTAAATCTAAACTTATCTAACTTGAATCCATTATTGGGGTTCTCTCTTGGAGAGATATCCTCAAGACCTTATTTATATCCCTTTGTTTATACCCATTTTCCACTTGTATACCTCGATCATGTCTCCCCTCATTCTACGTCTTACAAGTGAATGTAATTTTAGGTCTTCAATCTTTCTTCGTAAGGAAGATTTCTAATGCTATGTATTAATTTAGTCATTCTACGCTGAATGTTTTCTAACAATTTATGTCCATTTTGTAATATGGAGACCAGAACTGAGCTGCGTAATCTAGGTGAGGCCTTACTAATGATGTATAAAGCTGTAATATAACCTCTTGACTTCTGTTGCTAACACTTCTTGATATAAATCCCAGTAATCTATTTGCCTTATTACGTACGCTTAGGCATTGCTGTCTTGGTTTAAGGTTGCGGGCTTACCATCCCCCCCCAAGTCCTTCCCCGAAAATCTGTTATGGCTAAGTTCTACGTTATTTAATTTTAAAGTGTTTGGGGTTATGGACACTCCCGAGCTTCAAAACCCTTGGCATTTGTCTACATTGAACTGCATCTGCCACTTTTCTGACCACAAATTTAAATTTTTGTCTAAATCTTCCTGAAGTTCTATGACATCTATGTTTGAATCAATTATTCTACCCTATCTTCGTGTCGTCGGCGAATTTGTTCATATCACTAGTAATTCCCTCATCAAGGTCATTGATATATATTATAAATAACAATGGGCCTAAGACTGATCCCTGTGGAAAAACCACTTGTTACAAGTCCCCATTCGGATTTAACCCCATTTATGCAAAATTTCTGCTTCCTATTGGTGAGCCATGACTCGATCCATGACAGCATTTTTCCCCCCAATGCCATGAGCTGCCATTTTCTTTAACAGCCCTGGTGCGGTACTCTATAAAAACCCTTATTAAAGTCTTAAACAATATCGAATTCTTTATGGGACCAACACCCCCAAAAAAGCTTTACTGAAGAAGGTTAATAAATTAGATAGGCGGGAACGGCCCTCGTGAATCCATGCTGGGTATCATTAATCAAATTATGGTTATCTAGATGGCTTCTAATAATATCAGCTATAATTGACTCAAGTAATTTGCCTAAAATTGAGGTCAGGCCCTTATTGGGCGGTAGTTTGACGGAGTGACTTGTCCCCTGCTTTAAAATGGGGAAATTACATTAGCCATCTTCCACATATCAGACACCACCTGTTTGAAGAGAAAAATTTAAAAAATGTTAGATATTGGTTCACAGAGTTCCATTTTGCATTCCTTAAAAACCCCTTTGCAAAAGCTCACGGACCCGGCGATTTATTTTGTTTCAGTTGGTCCAGCTGTTTAAATCATTTCGCTAGTGACTGTGATATTATATAATTTATCTTCTTGGGGCCTCTGAAAAATTAATTACTGGGATATTATTAATGTTTCCCTGTGTGAAAACCGAGAGAAAAATAATTATTAAAAATAGAGCACATATCATTCTCCTTGTCAGTAAGATGCCCAAAGTTATTTTTAAGGGGACCTATCTTACCCCTAATTTTTGTTCTATAAACCGGGAAAAAAAAAAATTTTTGGGTTATTTTTTTGAATCCTAGCAACTTTTAATTTAAGCCCCTGCAGCTTTTCTTTTTCCCTTTTTTTAACGTCCCTCTTAATGTCAGTTTTTTTTGATTTATAAGATGCCCCTCACCTCTTTTATGCGCCCTTATAAATTCCTTTCTTCTGCCCAAAAAAGATATTTGACCCTATTATTCATCCATTTTGGGTCATTTCTACTTGATCAAATTTTCCTTTATAGGGGATAAATGTTTTTTGGGCAGCCTGTATAGTGTTAAGAAAACTGTCATATTGAACCTCTTTTTCTTCACCCCAGTCCACAGTTGATAAGTGTTCTCTAAGTCCATTATAATCTGCAAACGAAAATCTGGGACCATTACTGAATTATCCCTACTATCATACATCCATTCAATGCAAAAAGGAATTGACTTGTGGTCGCTTGAGCCAGTTCCTCTGTAAATTTCTAAATTATTAAAAAGGGTTTTCCTTGTTTGCCAGAACCAAGTAAAATGGGGTTTTTTCCCCCTTGTAGGTTCTGTTAAAAACCGCTTAAAAAAACAATCCTGAACTACTTCTAAAAAGTCGTTAGATTCAAAATTTCCCCTGTCATAAAATTTCCCAAATAATCGACTAAAGAAAGCCCCTAAATTACTACGTTATCGTGTCTTGGGGCCCTTTAAAAATTTTCCCCTCCCAAAGTATTTCCCCCCTTGTTCCCTATTTTTAAGTTTGGAGGAGGTAAATCACGCCTAAAATCAATTTTTCACACCCCCTCTGAAAATTGTATCCAGACAGATTTCTGTATGTGTTAGTTCAGACTTTATCCCCGTTTTTATGCAACAATTTAAATGATCACGGACATAGAGTGCCACCCCCCCCCTTTCCCGATACTTCTGTCTACTTGGAAAAATTTTAAAAACCCCCTGAATGTGACATTCGGCAGGCAAGCCCCGTTTTTTTCATATTAAACCATGTCTCAGTTATTGAAAAAACATCAATATTACCCGTACTTGCAACTAATCTCAACTCGTCCATCTTATTCCTAGCACTACGACTATTGGTGTAATATATTTTAGAGACCCTCCTTTCTCTTTCCCCTTCCTGCCCATCTCTTTTTTTCCACTATACCTATTACTGTCCTTGTCATCTAGTGTCACTATTTTTCCACTATCTACCTTATTCTGCCTATTACTAGCTCTCCTACAACATAATATTACTACACTGGGACTTCTTTTTTTCCCCCCAAACCCATACCACTAACTATTTCTATTTTAAAAAGCCCTAACAGCCCCCTCCACTGCAGTTGCCAGTGCCCCACCCCAGCCCCGGATAAGTGAACCCCACCCCTTTGGCATACATGTCATTTCTGCCATAGAAGAGGCCCCAGTTGTCAATGAATGTTACTAAATTTTTCCCTTTAAAGTTTTTGGCCCAGCCAGAAATTGACCCCAAAATTTGCCCTGGACAGCCATTCTTTTCCAACTCCTCTCCTTGGCAAAATACCACATATGACAGGGTTCCCACCCTTCTTCCAAATTATGTCTATTGCTGCCCCAAACCCTCAGTCAGGCCCCTCACCCCTACGTCTGCCAACATCGTTCCCTCCAGCACTGGGCCAGAAAAAGGGATTGCTCCCATTACCTCTCATGATGTCTTGGGGGGGCTAACAATACCCCTCCACCCCAACCCCAGGAAAGCAAACCCTCTGTCTCCTACTCCTAAAAATCAAACAGAAAGCCCTATCCATGTACCTAACCGACTGTCCCCAACAAAAATGTTTTTTCCTTCCTTTGTGTTCCCTTTTGTCGTGACGCCCCGAAGTGACCCATTCATTGCACGGAGAATGGGTTCGATGTTTCCACAACATTTCCCGGGTCTTCGTTTTTCTACCTTTTCCCCCCTCCTCTTTAGCCTCCCCCGTCCCATGCGTTTTAGCCACTGTCCAGGTTCCTTTTTCCCGGTTGAGGATTCTCAACAGGGGATTACTACGAACTTTTTGTTTTCCTCAGTCAGTCGCTGTATCTCAAGCTTAGCTCCCTCAGTTCTTCCCTTTAGCTGCTGGTAGAGTAGCTCAAAAAGGACATCTTTTTTCAGATTGACAGAGGAAGATTCTATTAACTGAGTGCGAGTCCTCCAAATCCAACCCCCCTCACTATGTATTTATCCCAAACCCAAATTTGAAACTACCCAAGGTCCTAGCTTCCCAAAGACCCTACTAGGCAGACTGTTTCACTCATCAACCACCCTATTTCCAAACCAATATTTTCCATATCCTTTCTTTAAAACAAAACTTATCCAATTTGAATCCATTATTGGGGTTTTTCTTGAAGAGATATCCCCAAGACCTTATTTAAAATTCCCCCGTCAAGGTCATTTATATATATTATAACAACAACGGGCCCAAAACCGATCCCGAGGAACGCCACTTGGGTTTCAGATCCTCACCCGATTTAACCCCATTTTGACCCCTCTGCTTCCAGGGGGCCATGACTCGATCCATGACAACACTTTTCCCCCCGCCATGAAACAGCCCCTTTCTTTTAAAAGTCTCTGATGGGTACTCTATCAAAAGCCTTACTAAAATCCAAATAAACAATATCGAATTCTTAATCATGATCAACTGCCTCAAAAGCCTTACTGAAAAAGTTAATAAATTAGTTAGGCAGGGGAAAGGCCCCTGCTGAATCCATGTTGAGTATCATTAATCCCAAAATTTTGCCTATCGAGATGGCTTCTTTTGTTTTCAGCTTTTAATCGACTCTAATAATTTGCCCACAATTGATGTTAGACTTATTGGGCGGTAATTTGATGGTAACGACTTGTCCCCTGCTTTTTTTAAAAAGGGAAATTTCATTAGCCCATCTTCCACGATCCCGACACTACACCTGTTTGAAAAAGATGGTTAAAAATGTTAGTTAATGGTTCACAGAGTTCCATTTTGCATTTTCCCTTTTGAACCCTTGAAAAAACTCATCAGGGCCTGGCGATTTATTTTTCTTCAAACGGTCTATCTGTTTGAAAACAATTTCGCTAGTGACTGGGATACTACATAATTTATCTTTTTCAGGCCGACTAAAATACCTAATTCTTGGGATATTGTTAAATTAGACACACATGCAAACTTGGGGATTTTTATTGAAACCCCACACAGTGGCTTCATCAGTCCCAAAACAAAGTAGAAAGGTGTAAGGGGGAGGGGGGGTTTGAGGTTCAGTCCCCCGGCCCGGGGTCGATGTGTTCAGTCCATCAATCTTGTTAGAAGGGGTAAGGGCCCAAAGGGCCCCAAGGGGGCTTATATGCTGGGGGCAGGTGAGATGCAGCAGGGGGAGGCAGGTCATAGTGGTATCAACCACTAGTCAGTAAGTCCTTGTCCAAAGGTTTGGACAAATGTTGAAGAATCCCTTTTTATCAAGATCCCAAGGTTTGCAGGCCCGACAGGATGTAGATGAATGGGTTTAGAGAACCGACAATTTTTGTCGGGTTTTCTGCCAAATTTATCTACATCTTGGGAATTTTTAGTGTCTTCCTGAGTGAAAACCGGGGAAAATAATTATTAAAAAAAGAGCACATTTCATTCTCTTTGTCAAATTTGATACCCATAATTATTTTTTAAGGGGGCCTATCTTATTCTAACTTTTGTTCTATACACCTGGGAAAAAACCTTTTTTGGGGTTTGTTTTCGAATCCCCAGCAACTTTAATTTCGTAGTCCCGTTTAGCTTTTCTTATCCCCTTTTTAACGTCCCCCTTAATGTCAATATACTGACTCATAAGATGACCCCCACCTCTTTTGGGTACGCCTATAAATTCCTTTCTTCTGCCCTAAAAATATTTGGGGCCTATTATTCATCCATTTTGGGCATTTATATTCGATCTAATTTCTTTATATGGGAACTAAGTCAACGGTTTTTCCCCCCTTTCTTCCAAACCTTAAAAAACAATCTTGAACTACTTTAAAAAATCGTTAGTTTAAATTCCCAGTCAAAACTTTCCCAATCAATTTGACTAAATTTAAAAGTCCCAGAATAACTACGTTATCGGATTGTGGGTTAAAAATTTCCCCCCCATATAGTCTCCTTTTAAATCTAAACTTATTGGTTTGGAAATAGGGTAGTTGATGAGTGGAACAGTCTGCCTGTGGGGGTTAAAAAAATTGGTATAAAATAGCACAAGGGAAAAAATAAACACATAAGCAGTATAATGTGATCCTTTATTGACAACGTTTCCCCACGCAGGGGTTTTCTAGGGGGTTTTGAAGCTAGGCCTTGGGGTTTCTTTTTGGTAAAAAGGGGGGGGGTTGGATTTAGTGGGACTCGCACTTGAGTTAATAGAATCATCAAAGCTTATTTCTTGGGTAGCATTGAAAATTGGGTTGAGCAAATATTCTGTTTGTGGGACGGATTGTGTAGGACCTGCCTAGTAGGGCCAACAGGCCTGCTGCAGTGTTCCTCCTTTCATAAGAACATAAAACACTGCAGCAGGCCTGTTGGCCCATACTAGGCAGGTCTTTCACAATCCGTCCCACTAACAGATATTTGTTCAACAATTTTCAATGCTCCAAAAAAGCTTTGACAATTCTACCACTCATAAGCGAGTCCCACTCAAGTCCAACCCCTCTCACTCATGAATTTATCCAACCTAAATTTGAACTACCCAGGTCCTCTCAAACCTACTAGGCGACTGTTCCAGCTCATGGCATTGGGGGAAAAGTGCTGTCATGGATCGAGTCATGGCTCACCAATAGGAAGCAGAGAGTGTGCATAAATGGGTTAAATCCGAATGGGGACTTGTAACAAGTGGTGTTCCACAGGGATCAGTCTTAGGCCCATTGTTATTTATAATATATATCAATGACCTTGATGAGGGAATTACTAGTGATATGAGCAAATTCGCCGACGACACGAAGATAGGTAGGATAATTGATTCAAACATAGATGTCATAGAACTTCAGGAAGATTTAGACAAACTTAATTCGTGGTCAGAAAAGTGGCAGATGCAGTTCAATGTAGATAAATGCAAGGTTCTGAAGCTCGGGAGTGTCCATAACCCAAGCACTTATAAGTTAAATAACGTAGAACTTAGCCATACAGATTGCGAGAAGGACTTGGGGGTGATGGTAAGCAGCAACCTTAAACCAAGACAGCAATGCCTAAGCGTACGTAATAAGGCAAATAGATTACTGGGATTTATATCAAGAAGTGTTAGCAACAGAAGTCCAGAGGTTATATTACAGCTTTATACATCATTAGTAAGGCCTCACCTAGATTACCAGCTCAGTTCTGGTCTCCATATTACAGAATGGACATAAATTCGTTAGAAAACATTCAGCGTAGAATGACTAAATTAATACATAGCATTAGAAATCTTCCTTACGAAGAAAGATTGAAGACCCTAAAATTACATTCACTTGTAAGACGTAGAATGAGGAGACATGATCGAGGTATACAAGTGGAAAATGGGTATTAACAAAGGGATATAAATAAGGTCTTGAGGATATCTCTCAAGAGAGAACCCGCAATAATGGATTCAAGTTAGATAAGTTTAGATTTAGAAAGGATATAGGAAAGTATTGGTTTGGAAATAGGGTAGTTGATGAGTGGAACAGTCTGCCCTAGTAGGGTTATTGAAGCTAGGACCTTGGGTAGTTTCAAATTTAGGTTGGATAAATTCATGAGTGAGAGGGGTTGGATTTGAGTGGGACTCCGATGAGTGGGTAGAATTGTCAAAGCTATTTCTTGGGTAGCATTGAAAATTGGGTTGAGCAAATATTCTGTTAGTGGGACGGATTGTGAAGGACCTGCCTAGTATGGCCAACAGGCCTGCTGCAGTGTTCCTCCTTTCTTATGTTCTTATGTTCTTATGTTCCAAACCAATACTTTCCTATATCCTTTCTAAATCTAAACTTATCTAACTTGAATCCATTATTGCGGGTTCTCTCTTACATAAGAACATAAGAATGGAGGACACTGCAGAAGGCCCACTGGCCCATACAAGGCAGGTCCATATCAAAACCACCACTACCTAAGAATTTATTCCCTACTCACGACACAAATCAAACCCAGCCCCTCCCCACTCTATATATTTGTCCAATCTCTTTTAAAGCCACCCAAAGTCCTAGCCTCTATCACAGTACTCGGAAGATTGTTCCACCATCTACAACTCTGTTCGAAAACCAGTACTTGCCTATGTCCTTTCTAAATCTAAATTTATCCAATTTAAATCCGTTATTTCTGGTTCTTACTTGGTTCGATATCCTCAGTATTTTATTAATATTTCCTTTGTTTTATGCCCATCATCCACTTGTACACCACGATGATATCTCCCCCTCATTCTACGTCTCTCCAGAGAGTGGAGATTCAACGCTCTAAGTCTATCTTCATACGGGAGATTTCTTATACTGTAAATCATTTTAGTCATTCTTCGTAATCTGAAGCCAAGACAACAGTGCATAAGTGTTCGCAATAAAGCTAACAGAATCCTTGGCTTCATATCAAGAAGTATAAATAATAGAAGTCCTCAGGTTGTTCTTTATTCTATATATCTTTGGTTAGGCCTCATTTAGATTATGCTGCACAGTTTTGGTCACCGTATTACAGAATGAATATAAATGCACTGGAAAACGTAGAGAGGAGAATGACAAAGTTGACCCCTATAAGGATAGACTGAGGGCCCTGAATCTGCACTCTCTAGAAAGGCGTAGAATTAGGGGGATATGATTGAGGTGTATAAATGGAAAACAGGAATAAATAAAGGGGATGTAAATAGCGTGCTGAAAATATCCAGTCAAGACAGGACTCACAGCAATGGTTTCCAATTGGAAAAGTTAAAATTCAGGAAGGATATAGGAAAGCTCTGGTTTGGTAATAGAGTTGTGGATGAGTGGAACAAACTCCCAAGTACCGTCATAGATGCTAAGACGTTGTGTAGTTTTAAAAATAAGTTAGATAAATACATGAGTGGGTTTGGGTGGGTGTGAGTTTGGACCTGACTAGCTTGTACTACCAGGTCAGTTGCCATACTAATTCCTTAAGTGGTTGTGACCTGACTACCTTTAGACGGTAGCTCCTGGTGTCGCGTGGGTCTTGGGAGAGATATATAGGAGGTCAAAGATACTCCTTGTTGGATGGTTACGGTATATTTACAGTAAGTGAAGGAGAGTCCAGCCACCCGTCTGTCTCGCCTGTAGGTCTAACGTTAGTGAGAGAGAGTGCCTATGAGAGGCTGTGCACATGCGCTGAGCCTCTGACGTCAGCGGGTACCGTGACGTCACACGCCAAGGGACCAGCTGTATAAAAGGAAAGATACACTATACAAGTGTATATATGATACTGACACGACACTGGTGGTCGGCTAGATAATTATATGAGTGGGTGCGGTTGGGTGTGAGTTGGTCCTGACTAGCTTGTGCTACTAGGTCAGATGCAGTGCTCCTTCCTTAAGTGAATATAACCTGACCTGGTTGGGTCGGGGCATTGGCTTAAGCCTGTTGGAGACTTGGACCTGCCTTGCATGGGCCAGTAGGCCTGCTGCAGTGTTCCTTATGTTCTTATTAGCACATAGGTGTGAATGGGGGAAGGGTTATTAACACCTAGGTGTGAACATTTTCACCTCAATTTCACACCTAAGTGTTAACGCTGCCATTTTGAGAATCTCTGAGAGAAAGTCTACTACTCTACTAGACCGCTATTATCACCATGACTTATCTGTCTGTTTTGCACCTGTACCATAGAGTGAGGTCCTGGATTAGTATGGATATCACCACTTAGTAGTGCCACTATAAAAGCTGTGTGCCACTTTTTTTGTTTGGATATGAGGGGTTGCCATACTTTGCGGCGACAGTGGCACTTACGTTTCTGGTAGGATAGCCAATGTTGAACTTTCACTTTCCAGGGAGCTATCACCCCATTCACCTTTTCCAGTCCCCGTGACCGATTTCCTTCTTCAGAGAAGAATCTCTTGTATTGAATCAGAAAACTTAAGCGGTAGAATAATGATAAAATCCACCAATGTTTCACCCGGGATGGGAAAATTATAGTGAAGAAAACAAGTGTAGGCCAGTTATATACTAATACAAGTGTATGTCAGTTATATACTATCACAAGTGTAGGCCAGTTATATACTATAACAAATGAGAATGAACTATCAAGATTACTTAGGGATGCAAATATTACATAGACTGTATAAACACAATGTTCACCAAAACCCTACTTGTAGTGTATGTTTTGCTCATCTACCTCATTTAAGTGCTTTCACTATTTAGAAGCAACTACCTCAATGTATTTGTCTATTCTTTGATTACTATTTTTGTCATATAGTTTTATTTTTATTTTTAAATACATACATTATTTACTTTTTGTCCATTTTTCCAACCTCATTTCTATATACTATTATTGATCACCTTAACTGCTTAAAATTTGTTTCAAGCCTTTTTTTACTATTATTATATTTTACTTTTGTACAATTAAGCACTATATTTTCCTATAATAGTTCTTTACTTTCATTTACTTTATATTGCCTTTAATAAATTCTAATATCACAACTAGTGCAATACTGAATCTAAATATTTGTTCCATAATAACTTAATACAAGTCATAGTAATTATTCCAACCAGTTCAATTAGCTATTTAAATAGTAAATCATCAACATTGTACAAATATCCTAAATCTCTGTGACTTTCGTTCAAAAGTACGTTAATCCAATAACTAGTAAAATTAATTCATCAAGCATCATATTATTAAGTTTAGCATAATACATTGTTCTTAAATCTAGTTTTAGAATCACACTCATATATAAACATTTGTTAAATTAATTAAGGTGCTAACTCAGGTGCTATAGTGTTTTAGATTCTTTATAGCTGTAAATTGACTACCATAGTTTATTTATTCATTTTGTAAACATATCTAACGTACTAATTCACGTGCCAAGAACTCCTTATGCATTGTTCAATTCTTAAGTCTACTTACATTGTTCTATTTTTAAGTTTACTTATAGAATCACACTAAATCTTATGATTCTAAACATTGATCCTGATATCAACCTCTTATTAAATGACTTACACGAACCTAACAATAATTGTAATTACTACACAGCAGAACAGGCAAAAACATTACTCAAAGCCAACAATACCATAACTATCTTTAACTACAATGTCAGATCTTTAAGCAAACATTTTGACGACCTCACTGCATTAATAAACTCACTACAGGCCAGTATGTCTATCATTGCTCTCAATGAAACCTGGCTAAAGCCTAATACTAATACTACATATATCTATGCCATTCCTTGTTACACAGCCATATACAATTGTAGCCCAGTCCAACAAAGAGGTGCCACAGCTATATTCTACTCAGACCAGTTTGAATGTATCAACAATACTTGCACAAGAGCTGAACATTGAGAATATATAATAGCTAAGTTTAAATCCAAATATATACCTACAAAAACCTCTCACAGTGATAAACATCTAGAGAGTACCACAGTCAAATATTAACCAATTTAGTGAAAAATTAGGAAGTATGATTACTGATGCACACATGAACAAAGACCACTTAATCCTCACAGGAGACTTCAATATAAACCTCTACAAGATCAGGACTCACAAGTAACTGAATTCACAAACACTATGAGCAACTGCTTGCTGCTACCGACAGTAACAAAACCTACAAGAATCTCTGAGACTTGTGCCCCCCTATTAGACCACATCTTGACTAACACTATATCCCCTTTAAAATCAGGCATAATCACAGATAATACCACAGACCACTACCCTACCTTTCTCATAACCAACCTCGGTAAATTACCCTAAAGACTATTAAAGTTACCTTCAGACTACATAATGAAAGCTATTATTAACTTCATAACAGCTATGACAAATATCGACTGGCAAACAGAGATAGACAACTATACAGATTCTGATATATGTGTTAATAATTTTCTTAAAAAGACCCAATACCTATATAATAAGTATTGCCCTAAAAAAAACTAAACAGATCACAGCTCAGAGACTAAATAGTCCCTGACTAACACCCAGCATTCTCAAATCTATTAATATAAAACATCTATATGAAAAACAGTACAGAATGGGTCAAATAACAAGATAAAAAACAAAACGTTACTCATCAAACTTAACGAGCCTGATAAGAAGATAAAAAAAATTGTACTATGAGAACATATTACATAACTTAAAAGGTGATATAAAAAAGACCTGGAAAACCCTATCTGAAATTCTAGGAACTAAAAAGATATCCACTAACAGAACAATCAAACTAACAAACCCAAATGAACCCCTACTCCCACCTACTGAAACAGCAAACAGACTCAATTACTTCTTCTCCACCATAGGAAAAAAAGCTGGCAAGCAAAATCCCAAGTTCAAACACTCCACCTAACGACTATCTCACTGGCACCTATCTGAACACACTATTCTTAGCCCCGACCAACCCAATAGAAGTCTCACTTAAAAACAACACATTAAAAAACAAGGCAGGAGATCTAAATAACTTACCACCTTTATATGCATAAAAGCTTCTCAAGTTCTTTCACCAATTATTGCAACACTCTTTAACAAATCCATCGAATCCTCTACCTTCCCATCAATACTTAAAATAGCTAGGGTTGCCCCCATACATAAAGGAGGAGATCAAACAGACCTGAATAACTATAGGCCAAAATCTAACTAACCCCTCTTCTCAAAATCTTTGAAAAATTAATTCATAGGCAGATCTATTCCTACCTCATCTCCCACAATGTACTCAACCACTGTCAGTTTGGATTCAGGCGAAAAAAAATACAAATGATGCTATTATACACATGCTAGAAATAATATACACCGCCCACGCAAACTATTACAGTAAGTGTCCCACAGGAAGTGTTCTTGGCCCACTTCTCTTTCTCATTTACATTAACGACCTACCAAATGCATCTCAACTACTCAAACCCATACTATTTGCAGATGACACTACATACGTTTTCTCTCACCCAAGCCCAGACACACTAGCCAACACTGTAAATACTGAATTGCAGAAAATATCGACCTGGATGATGACCAACAAACTTACTCTCAATATTGATAAAACCTATTTCATTCAGTTTGGAAACAGAGCTACAAATGTACCACTTAACATAATGATAAACGGGTCCCTTATCACAAAACTCACAGAGGGAAAATTCTTAGGAATCCATCTTGACAGTGGCCTAAAATTTCAGATACATATACAACAAATTTCCAAGAAACTCTCCAAGACAGTGGGAATACTATCCCAAAATACTGTACTATGTTCCACAACCAGCTCTCCTTACCCTATATCACTCACGCATTTACCCCTACCTCACCTATGGAATCTGCACATAGGGCTCAACAACAATAACTCATCTCAAACCATTAATAACACAACAAAAGGCTGCAGTTAGAATGATAACAAATTCACATTCCAGACAACATACTCCACTAATATTCAAAAATCTAGACTTACTCACCATACAAGACATCCATACTTTTTACTGTGCCTATTACATACATAGAACACTCTATGCAAATATTAACCCACCACTCAAACTTCTCCTTACCAACCTTAACAGGACCCATGACCATAACACAAGACATAGATCACTCCTCGATGTTCCCCGTGTCCATCTAACATTATGCAAAAACTCAATGCATATTAAAGGCCCAAAAATTTGGAATTCATTACCTGTGATTGCCAAAGAAACCCTGCCTGAACCTCAGTTCAAAACACTGCTAAAAAACCACCTTCTCACCCAAACCTATGTGCACAATATTTAACATAACCAACAAAGTTAATTAATTAATCACTTAAATGTAAAAACCTGTTATAAATAATGCATACTGAGCTATCTCTGTTTCTATAGCATTAACTCATCTATTGAACATATATACTGTAATAGAAATACAACTAGTAATTGTTTTAATTTGTTTGATCTGATTTAATTAATTGCATTACTGCAATTTATAAATTATTATGTTCAACCCATATTCAAATTTCACTACTTAAATACACAATTATACTTATTTTGTAAATTATCAACCATATTTTTTTTACCATATAGTCTACTGTTAATTAATTTTAAGAATGACCACAATGCTCAGCATATTAACTGCACACTAACTGCATCTTTCAAGGCGGGTGAAATTGCTGACCTTGAAAATGTGCAGAGAACCTTCACGGCACGCATAACTGCGATAAACCACCTCAATTACTGGGAACGCTTGAAGTTCCTAAACCTGTACTCTCTAGAGCGCAGGCGGGAGAGATACATTATTATATACACATGGAAAATTCTCAAGGGCTTAGTACCAAACTTGCACACAAAAATCACTCCCTACTAAAGCAAAAGACTTGACAGGCGATGTAACATCCCCCCAATGAAGAGCAGGGGTGCCACTAGCACGTTGAGGGACAACACAATAAGTGTCAGGGGCCCAAGATTGTTCAACTGCCTCAGCATACATCAGAGGGATTACCAACAAACCCCTGGCTGTCTTCAAGCAGGCACTGAACAGGCACCTAAAGTCGGTACCTGACCAGCCAGGCTGTGGTTCGCACGTTGGACTGCGTGCAGCCAGCAGTAACAGCCTGGTTGATCAGGCTCTGGTCCAACAGGAGGCCTGGTCACAGACCGGGCCGCGGGGGCGTTGACCCCTGGAATTCTCTCAAGTAGACTCCAGGTATTAGGGGCTTTTGGCATGTACACACCATTTATACCCAGAACTATGTACATGTATGTATTACTTTGTATAATGTCTAAATAAAAATTATTATTATTATTATTATTATTATTATTATTATTATTATTATTAAGGGGCTGCAGCTGCGCCTCGAAGTTCAGAGTCACCTCTTTGGCCCACCTAGGCGCCTCCAGCATGGCTGTGTTCTGGACACACAGGGACACTTGATGGTCGTGGACTTGGCGTGAACCAGAGCAAGCGCTCCCTAGTAGATGAGCAAGTGTACGACCTGTATGTACAATAACCTCATGACCTCGAATGAATGAATGAATAAGTTTAGGTAAGATCCCAATGGGATGAGCGGGGAAGACGGGAAGACGAAGAATAACACTGGAGAGAGTCTTCTTAGTCATAGATATAGAGCCAGGGCTTAACCCAGCAGCTAAGGCGATCGTGGGACTGACTTGATAACAGGAATATCAGGTTCACCTGTTGGTGAGACTCCAGTGGTGTGAATGGGGAGGACGGGACATGCAAAGATTAGTGCTAGAGAGGAGTAGAAATTGAACCAGGGCTTAACCCAGCAGCTAAGGCGAAAGTGGGTCAGAGGGACGAACAGCTCTAGGTACCTGTCATAGAATCCAAAGGTTATTTGTAAATTGGGTTAGGAGCAGGATCATACAAGGAGTAGAAAAGGTTGTGTTGGTTTGTGGGTCTGCGAATGTCTTCGTCAAGGAGAGAGGTCCAGTAGTCATGTCGTGTCCCAAGTTTGTCTATCTGTCTGTCACTGACCGTCTTCTAGTACAGATTCAGCGCAGGGATGTCTAACTGGGCATGGAAGACTCGCTTGTGGCGATGTCCTCCCATCTGACATCAAGCACCCAGCACAGAGCCTTTTTCTAGACACGCTGCAGTTTAAGTAAGATTGTTTTGGCTGCAAGAGAGAGGGCTAGAGGAGGTAAGTTATCAGAGGACGTATTAGGGATTTGTAGAGGTGTAGTTTGGTGCGTTGGTAGGCAAGTTGCAGCTTGTAGAGGCCGCAAGGGCTTACTGCTACTGCATGCTTTGAGTGAATGTGTCTATGTAAGCAAGAAGGTAGTCAAGATTAATGCCAAGGACTGTGACAGATTGTGTGATGGGGATGTAGGGTGGGTGTCAGCTGTTCTGAGCTCGACAGGTAATGGAGGATCACGTTTCCTATAGTTAAAATATGTAATGCTGGATTTAGCTACATTGGATTTAATCCTCCATTTTTGTTCTCAGATGGCAATCCTGTCGACCTCATTTTGTGTTTTGTGTGAAAGTGTATCATATTGGCGTGAGTGATGAGTTGTGTAATGTCGTCTGCATAGGCTAGTGTGATGGAGCTGTGGTATACAGGTGTTGGAATGTCGTTAGTGTATAAAATATAGAGGGTAGGGGAGAGGACAGATCCCTGGGGTACTCCAGCATTTAGTGTGAAGTAGTCAGGTAGCAGCCTCGGAATTTGATTGTCATGGTGCGGCCGTCAAGGAAGTTGCAGAGGAGTTTACGATTAGTGAGAAGCAGGTTAAGTTAGTGCAGAGTTTGTGTTTGAGACCTTCGTGCCAGACAGTGTCAAAAGTTTTTTCAACTTCTTTGCAACCAGGGCTGTTCTGTTTCTTTGTTTTGTGTTTATGTGGATGTTGTGAGAATGATGTTAATGTCATCTTGTGTGGATTCGAGTTATGAAGCCAAACTGGCCATCAGAAAAAAGTGAGTTGTGTTCCAGGTATCTGCGAAGACGATGGTTAATGAGTTTTCAAAGAGTTTACCTAAAGTTTCGAGGAGGCTGATGGGGCGATAGTGTCTGGGGTCAGAGTGGTCTTTATTTGTGTTTGGGAAGGAGGATAGCGGTAGCAGCTTTGAAAAGTGAAGGGAAGTATCCAGAAGCAAGGAGGCATTGAGGAGGTTTGTGTAGGCAGTAATGATAGAGTCAGGAAGGTGTTTTAGGATAATATGATTTAGGCCAGAGGCACCAGGAGCCTTGGTGTTAAGATGTCTGAGGAGAGTTTTAATGTCTTGATGGTGAAAGGAGTGTCGAGTTCTTGGGAGGAGGTAAGAGAGTCCAGATGGATGAGGTTGTCTGGTGTTGTTTCGTGTGTGTGTGTGTGTAGTGTTCCAGTGTTCTATGTTCTGAATGTGTTGGATAGCGTTAGGGTGGGTTGGGTGAGGGTGGAAGATGTTCTCCCAGATGTGTTTGAAGATGTTAGTAGCAGCCTGTGGGTCTGAGATGTGTGTGTTGTTGTGGGTGATGTGTTTGAATTTATTGGTGGGAGTGGTGCCTCGATTTTTTATAAAAGTTCAGAAGGCTTTGGTGTTTTTAATTCGTTGTTTGTCTGCTTGTAGTATGAGCTGTGACCAATGAGAGTTGTGGTCTTGGTCAGACTGTGTAGAATGTTGTTTCTGAGGTAAGTGAGATCTAATTGGACTTGATTAAATCTATGTGTGTTGTAGAGGAAGCGGTTGTGGTAGCAGATAATTAATCTTCTTGTTCTGATTGAGGTTTGAAAGAATAACGAGTGGTGTGAGTTTTCTTTAGTATTGCGGGTTGCTGCTTGTGTAATGGTGTCTTGGATGAGATCAAGTTGAGTGTCAATGTCAGAGATAGGTTTGTTGTTGTAGTCATAGGTGAGGTTAGTATTATCTATGTGTTGTTTGAAAGCATCCCAGTCAGCGTTCTTGTAGGAGAAGGAAGGTCTGGCTGGGATGAGGATAGGGTTGGAAGAGATGTGTAAGATGACTGGGATGTGATCAGAGCCTGTAATAGGGCCAGGTGAGATGTAGTGTTGGAAGAGAGCTAGCTCGGTTTGCCAGAATGATGTCAGGTTTGCCTTGGCCCATGTGGTTGTAGAAGGTGTTGAAGTCTGGGCCGGGTGAATTAGGTGTTTATGGTTTGTGAAGTTGAGTAACTGGTTATCAATTTGGTTGTTACTGGTGTGATGAAAGGCGTTGTGTTTGGCATTCATGTCAGCTAGTAGGTATGTTGGTGTGTTGGTGTAGTTGAAGACTAAGGAAAAGGGCGTGTATGTTGAGAAGTGTTGCGGCGAGCATAGGTAGTGAAGAAGATGAAGGGGCCAAGGTGGGTGTATTCTGACCGCAAGACAGTGTTGGTGAATAAAAGAGATTGGGAGAAATTCATGTTTTATGTTGGATTTGACAAGGATGGCAACCCCATCGTGGGGATCGTAGGGGGACTGAAGTGCAGTATAACCATAATGACGGATACGCTGACAATATCTGGCCTCTGCTTCAGGAGTTCGGCCAGTAGGTGTCTAATTATAAAGTAAGAACGTACGTTGAACTGAATCACCTTAAACTGATTTAATGGTTTCGTCAGTAAAGTTAATGTCTGGGGAGGAGTTTAGATTAAAGCCCGTGATAGGGGTGCCATCGGTGGATGTGTTTTGTGGGTGTTACGGACCCTCTTCCCAGACAGGGAGGAAGAGATGGATCTACTTTTATGTGCTTTGGTCTGTCTGTCCCGAATTTGGGGCAGGTTTAGGATTGAGTGGATTTTGTCTGAGGAGGTGGAGTTGGACCTGGATGAAGTCTTGGATGTGGTGGATGAGGTGGGCGAAGGTGGATGCAGAGGAAGTGGAAGCTTTGGTAAGGGATGAGGTGGGGGGGGGTGGTGTTGCGGCACCAGGTGGGGTGTTGGTGGGAAGGGTTGATGTGAAAGAGGTGGGGGGGGAGGAGAGCTGGTGGGGGTAGGAAGAGGGGGGATGAGAGAGGGTCGGAGGGAGAGGTTGGAGGGGGCTTAGAAGAGAAGCAGGAAGGAAAGATAATTAGTGGGGGAAGATTGTTAGCATTCAAGATTAGGTTAAGGATATGTGAGTAGTCTGATTGGTAAGTTTGAGAGATTACCATCGCAGAGTAAGCAGCAGTGGCGACTTGACAGTTAGTTTTGTAGTCTATTGTGGGTATAGGTGTAGGTGGAGAGGTGCTTGTAGTCTGTGTGTTGGTGTTTGATGTGTGTGTAGAATAGAGAAACGAACGAACGAAGACTCTCAGGTAAGTACCCACGAAGGGTGATAGTAGATTGGATAGGTGAAGAATAGTGGGTGAGAGGAGTTTTAATTAGTTGAAGGGAAAGAGCCAGGGCTAAACCCAGCTGCGTAGCATTGGTTGGCATAATAGATGTGGTAGTTTGAGGAGTGGTGGTGATCTGCATGTTGAAATCGCTCACTGCACGCACTGGACTTGGTTCGGGAGGCATGGGCAATTTGGGCGGCAGCCATAACGTCATTGCTGGTTTGCTATTTGTACTGCTTCTCGTTAATGATTGAGTGGGGTACGTGGGATGTTGCTGGTTAAAGGACGTCTTTCAAGGTCCACCCCTGCAGAGGGCAGGGAAGAAGTTAGGTGATTGAAAGTATAGTATTAGGTGTAGAGAGGAGGAGGAGCAGGATTATTGATAGATTGAAAAAGGTTAAGATTATTGTCTGGTTGTCTGATGACGTCGTCTAGAAAGGTTGTCCAAGTGTCTTGGTATGTTTCAATACGGTCTTTTGTATGTCACTGAGTTCTTTCCAGAACACGTTCAGAGCTGCTGTGCCGGTCCTGTTGTGTAAGGACTCACTGGTGGCGAAAGTCGTCCCACTTCGTTCCCAGCACCCACCGCAGTGCACGGTTCTGTACTCGTTGTAGTTTTAGGATGTTTGTTTTACCAGCAAGAGAGGGCAAGAGGTGTGTATGTGATGAGTGGTCTTATGAGGCCTTGTACAGGTGGAGTTTTGTGTTTGGGTGTGAGTCTCTGAGTTTGAACAGTCTACCAAGGGCATTACTGGCCATAACTCTTTTAGTGTTTATGTGAGTGTGTATTCTCAGTCTGGAGTCCAAGGTAACTCCGAGAACTGTAGTGTTGCGTGTACGTGGAATGGGTGTTCGTGTAGTGGTAGTTCTGAGGTAGACAGGCATTGGTCGGCGGTTTCCTCTTTGAAAGAAATATGTAATTTTGGATTTGTTGGCATTGGTTTTAATACGCCAGAGGTTCCCATGCACTAATCCTGTCTACCTCACGTTGTGTTCTGAGTGATAGATATCTGCATTGTTCATGTGCTATGAGCTGTGTAATGTCATCTGCATAAGCCAGTGTGAGTGTGGTGCAGTGTGCTGGGTCAGGTATGTCGTTTGTGTAGAGGATGTATAAGGTAGGAGAGGCACGGATCCCTGGGGGACACCAGCTTGAAGGGTGAAGGAGTCAGAGAGACAGTTTTGGAACTTAATTCTCATTGTACGGTCATCAAGGAAGTTGCATAGTAGTTTTTGACGTTCTGGGGAAGGTCAAAAGGTTACATAACTTGTACTTAAGCCCCGAATGCCAGACAGTGTCAAAGCTTTTCCACGTCTTTAGCAACCAGGGCTGTTGTACGTCCTTGTGCCTTATTAATTTGAATAATTTGACTTCCATGACACTTTCACAAACACTCACGGGAACCAACTAAAACAAGTAATCACACAAAAACACCTCATCCACCTTGGCCCACATTTCAACACATTCTTCTGTCCTAGAGGTCAGGGTAAGCCAGACATTATCATTACAAACAGAGCTAGCCTATACCTCCATCACTACATCTCACCAGGACCTCTATCTGGCTCAGACCACATACCAATCACTCTTCACATCTCTGCAAACCCTATTCTCATCCCTTCCAGACATATACCTTCCTTCTCTAGGGCAAACTGGGACTCCTTCA
This sequence comes from Cherax destructor, assembly GCA_009830355.1. Taxonomy (NCBI): domain Eukaryota; kingdom Metazoa; phylum Arthropoda; class Malacostraca; order Decapoda; family Parastacidae; genus Cherax; species Cherax destructor. Next base: position 53,046 of record WNWK01011542.1, read on the forward strand.
AACAACACCTAAACAACGCTAATCTAACACATAACTTCGACAACAAACCCACATCAGACATTGACACTCAAATAAACCTTATAAAAAACTCTATAACTCAAGCTGCCGAAAACTCTATTCCCAAAACACAATACACCACAAGATACTCCTTTCGTCCTTCTACAAAGACAAAACGCCTTCTCCTATACTACCGACACCGCTTTGCCATAAACCACCACAGATATCCACAGGTCAGTAGAGACCTCACCTTCCTAAGAAACAACATTATCCGCAGCTTGGATGAGGACCATGCCAAACACTGGTAATCCCTCATCCAGGATGCGGAAACACACCGCATCGGGACCCTAAACAATTCTGGACCTTCATCCGGAAGGTTACAGGAGTCCCAAAAACAACACACTTCCAACACATAACACATAACAACATAAACATTACAGACCCCACCCAAGCAGCACATGCCTTCAAACTCATCTGGGAAAACATTTTCACCCCACCCTCCAGACCCAGCAGCAATACAACATTCACAAGCTGTAGAACACTGGGTCTCCACACAAGACACATCACCAATCCTGACCCTATCATTCAGCTTTCCTCTCTCACCTCCACACACATTCTAAACACTCCTTTCTCACAACCAAATGTCAAAGCGCTAATTCTGAAGCTCCCTCCAAAAGCACCAGGAGCCTCTGGCCTCTCACATCACATCCTCCGTCACCTCCCTGACTCTGTCATCTCTGCTCTTACTAACCTCTACAATGCCTGCCTTGCATCTGGCTATTTTCCTCCCCTTTTCAAATCTGCAATTGCCACTCTTATTCCCAAACCTAACAAAGACTCAACTGACCCAAAGAACTACAGACCGATTAGCCTGCTTGAAACACTAGGTAAGACTTTTGAAAGACTCATTAACCAAAGACTAAGGACTCACCTTGAGACAAACCACCTCCTGACAGACCGCCAATTCGGCTTCCGACAACACAGATCTACACAAGCAGCCTAAATATCATTTTAAACTATATTCGAATAGAGAAAGGGTTTGGGGAAGAAGAGGTAGACCAAGGAGACAGACTGTCTCCACTACTACTATTATTACTACTACCACTTCCACTACGTATTCCATTATTTCCCCACTCTCTTGTACCCTCCCCTGTCTGCCTGCCTATAAATACCCCTTCCTCCGTCTCTGTGTGTTAGTGTGACTTTGTAAATGTAATAATATTGGTAGAATTACCGACAATATGTTAAGTAAAAGGACACAAATGCAACTAATGTGACATTTTATTGTGGCAACGTTTCGGGCCGAAACGTCGTCGTAAGCTCCTCTCTTTTATATGTGCGGGTTGTGTGTGTATTAAATTAATATTTTTTATTTTTAATTATTGAACGTAAACAATAATATTTTTGCTGTTCTCTTATTATGTATATAAGAATATCATTAAACTTTTAAGAAATTTCAAAAGTCACTAAAGACAAAAATGCAAATTATAATTTTTATCGCAGTTTTAAAAAAAATGTAAAATTTTACAAAAGTTAAAAAACACCTATATAACAATTTCAAGTAAGACAAAACAAGTTATTATTTTTTTATATTAAAAAATTGAGATTGTAGAATATTAATAATAGTAGTTAGACTGTTGAATTTAGTCCTGACTCTTTCTCTTCTACTTCAGCTCTTCCTCTCACCGGCTATTCTTCTGTCCCCACTTTCCCCTCGCCCCTAGTGGGTCCTTACCTGAGAGTCTGAACTAACTAAATGAATATTAATAAAATAATTAAATTGTGAATACAATAATTTTTGAAACCCTATGGGTTATATAAAGGGGTTTACCCCACAAGTGGTTGGGTTTAGTCCCGCCTTTTTTCTTTAACTACAGTTGTTCCTCTCACCGGCTATCCTTCGTCTGTCCCCACTTCCACCTCTTCCCTAGTGGGTCCTTACATATATATTCATGTTACTCATTTTCCAGGTAGATCTGTCTGTGACTTGATAAAGTCCACTGCGTGGGCGAAACGTTGTCAATAAAGGATCACATTATACTGCCTATGTGTTTATTTTTTCATTGTGTCGGTATTTTATACCATTTATTTCCAGAGAGAGACGTGGGCGAAACGTTCTGGTTCTATTTGACGTGGGTGTATGTGGTAGTATGTGATGGCCAGACAATCTGACAGTGCTCTATTTGCCATATTAATGTCTGTGAAGGTGACTTTTATCATTGATGTTGCATTAGGAATTTTTGTAATGTTGTCAATTGAAGCCCAGGAGTTTTGTTCTTCAGCTGATGTCTTCAGGTCAGCTATCGATTGGGTTGTTATAATCTTGTTCAGACGTTTCATAAAAACAGAACATTTCGCCAGCAGTGAGGGTGAAGGGGAGATGGTGAAGTGTCGGTCATTTAGTGTCTTCACAGCGGTGTCGTCGGTCAGTTTTGTAGCTTCAAGGTCGTCAGTACAGACAACTAAGAAGTCATTAAGCGAGAGGATGGCTGTAAATTTAACCTGCAAGCAGGTCTTTACAGCTGAAGCAAATGCTAGTTTAGTGGAGTCGTTGATAACACCGTTTGTAGGCTTTATCTTGACACGATGGGCAAGCAATGTTTCTCCTCCATTATTACAGCCAGGTAATAATTATAATTAATAATTGCAGGAATAAATAATATACTTCTATAACATATTAATTATACTTAATGGAATTTGAATAATAATTTATAACCCTCATTCATTCAGAGACACACAGGTAAGGACCCACTAGGGGAGAGGTGGAAGTGGGGACAGACGAAGGATAGCCGGTGAGAGGAAGAACTGTAGTTAAAGATAAAACAGTCGGGACTAAACCCAACAGTTTGTGGGGTAAACCCCTTTATATAACCCATAGGGTTTCAAAATTTATATTATTTTTAGTAATTGTATTGAGATTCTAGGAGGAGGAGGTGTTGATTCACCGGGAAATCTCCCGGCCCAGGTCTTTACCAGATGGCGACCCGGCTCCGGCTCCCTGGCGTGGGAGTAGCAGAGACCGAAGTCTCCCATGGGAAGGGGTACCCCTCAGCGGTGGGACCAACTGGTCCCAGGCCTAGCCATATTCGCCCACAAGCACGAGGCAGGTAGGTAGATAGTTGCCAGGCCCCTCTGGTCTGCCACCTTCCCCGCCCCAAGGAGGCTGACGGGAAGGACAGGCTTGTGAGCCGCAGATGGTAGCAGCAAGCTCCAGCCTTGGCACCTACCCTGCCCTAGAAGGGCTGGGCATGGTGAGTGACCTTGAGATGGAGCATGGAGCATGATGACCTGAGTGTCGGTAAGCTGGGATGGAAGAAGGGTGGGTAAGGATAGAAATATGGGAAAAGGTTGGGTAAGGGTAGGAGGAGGGAATATACAGGTGAGTGGCACGTCCACTCTGGGCGACATGTGCAGAGAAACTGCAGCGTTGTTGATCGGTGTGTGTGATGCTGGAGCGAGTTGTAGCAGCTGATGAGGCGGGTGTAGGTGGCTGGCAGGCGGCGATGGAAGAGTCCCAGAAGGCAGGCAAGGTCGAGAAGGCAGTCACATTACAGTGATGTGTTGGAGAAATCACTGAAGCGTTCCATTCACCAGCAAGGTGAACTGTCGTTGTGAGATGTGTTTTACTTTAATTAGACGTTGGAAGTTAGGATGTTGAAGGTCTCTTATAATGTTGTCGAGGGTCTGGAGTGTTGTAGTATTACATCTGAATTTAACAGTTCCATCTTGGAGATGTTGAGTAAGGTCAGCAGGCATCATTGTTGAGGGAACTTGTCGAGTAGTAAAGAATCTTACACCAAACATGGTGCATGGTGGAAGTGTTGGAGTGGCAGGGCTGGAAGACGAAGTCTCTGATTGGTTCGAGGGAGTAGGAGATGAATGCTTCTCATTGGTGGAAGGTAGTTGTGGCGAGATTGACAGGGAGGCAGCTGATTGGTTCTCGGTAGGGGTGTGAGGTGGTGGTGAGCTGTCATTGGTTGTTGTAGGCGTGACGTCAGTAGTAGCTAGTGTTGGTGGTGTAGCGTCAGCTGAGTCATCAGCAGGTAAAGTAATGTCGACAATATGCTGGGAATTGTTGAGTATCACAGAAGATGGTGGAGAATCTGGAAATTTGAACTCTGGCATGTTGTTTAATTTGAAGAGTTCGTTAATGGAGGTGTTGAACGTCCCAGGAACAGCAGCATTATGCATATGAGCATAGATCATACAGTAGTAGATGGTGGTGGGGTCACTGGCAGGTGCGATGCTGGTAGTTGTAGGTTGCGTGGAAGCTTGGAGAATTTTAGTTGTGGTAGCTTGTAATTTTGTAATTGCAGCATAGGTGGGTGATTTTGAAGATGACTTTTTCTGTGCTGCTTCTTGGGTCTTCTTCATAATGTCTTTACGAGTGGGACACTTAGTAGCAAGTGTGTGATGATCGTTGCTTTTACAGTTGAGACAAGATGGTGTTGGTGGAGCAGCGGCGGTGCATGATCTAAAATCATGTCCTTCACTACTACATGTAGTGCAAAACTTCTTGTCCTTCACAGGACAGTCGCTGGTGTTGTGTGAATAAGAGTAACAGGTCCAACAGTGAGAAATGTAGTAGAATCTCTCAGCTTCGATGCAGGTGGGGCTGACGAAGTAATAATATACAGCCAGACTGTCGGCTAATGCAGTGGCAGCCATGTTGACGTCGGTAAACGTGACCTTGAGCATGGAGGAAGCTGTAGGTATTTTCATGATGCTCTCCACTGTGGCCCATGAGTTTTGATCTTCAATGGATGTCTTGAGTTAGTCGATAGGTTGAACTGTGAGAAGCTTATCAAGTTTCTTAAGGAAAACTGTCCTCCTTGCCCTGAGAGATGGAGATGACATGACAGTAAATCCTCGATCAGAGAGAGTGGTGGTGGCTGTTGTAGTGAGGTGGTGGTGGCTGTTGTAGTGAGAGTGGTGGTGACTGTTGTAGTGAGAGTGGTGGTGACTGTTGTAGTGAGAGTGGTGGTGACTGTTGTAGTGAGTGGTGGTGGCTGTTGTAGTGAGAGTGGTGGTGGCTGTTGTAGTGAGAGTGGTGGTGGCTGTTGTAGTGAGAGTGGTGGTGGCTGTTGTAGTGAGAGTGGTGGTGGCTGTTGTAGTGAGTAGCTTCTCTGCATCTTCATCATCGTTGCAGACAACAATAAATGCTTCTTTCAGGGTCAATATGGTGTTGAACTTCACCTGTAGCACGCTCTTAACAGCAACTGCTAGAGCAAGTTTTGATGAATCATTCACAGTGCCACTGTTGGGTTTGATCTTGACACGATTTGCAACTCATCGTGATGAAGGTATAAGTTCCCCTCCCCAACGGGGATCGTAGGGAGACTGAATACCGAAAGTCAGAGCTGCTGTGACCGCACTGAGCAGAGTCAGGAAGCAGAATCGTATGGTATGTCTGTATTTGTATAAAAGCGTATCTATGTATCGTATCCCGTAAGTATGCATGTTGTCTTAGTTACCATCTGGCCAGTAGGTATGTTGAGATAATGTGTCTGCGGTGGGAATGATAAGGATCTCAGTTAACATCAAGGACACGGATAAAGTGTGAGTTAATATTAACCTATTGTATTCTGTACTACTCCCCAAACAGTCAAATATTACCTATACAGTCCACTTAAAATTAATCATACCATAATTGTTATTATTATCTATTCAGATTTATTTACACTGGTCTAGAGCGTAAGTGGGCTCAGAGGGTGTGAAATTATCTAAGGAAGTCATTTCAGCGACCAGGGTGACTCACGTTTTCTCATACGCCTCACGGGAGTGACTGTGGTAAATATTAGTCGGTCACCTCTCCGAGAGATTAAGAACATAAGACACATCTAACAAGATTGATGGACTGAACACATCGACCGATGTAACACAACACAGCACAGATGAACCATGCCAGTCCAAGGACTCAGCACTAAAAGGCGCTACTCATGGAACAACGACTCTCAGAGCACCTTGGAGGAGGTTCAAGCCCTCCCCAAGAAGGTCAAGGATCAACCGAGTGGCGGGATACTGCCATAGAGCTGAACTCCCATCGGTCCAGACAACGGTGCCGGGGACTATTTGAGTACTATTTCAGTACCTAATATTAGTGTTAGAACAAAGATTGGCTATGAAATCACAAGAACTAATATTAAATTGTAATTATCAAAACATAATTTTTTTTATTAACACATCGGCCGATTCCCACCAAGGCAGCTTGGAGGATCCTGCCTCAGATGGGGCTGGGAGTTTACCCTGGTGGTCAGGGTGTCGTGTCAGTATCATATATACACTTGTGTAGTGTATCTTTCCGTTTATACAGCTGGTCCCTTTGCGTGTGACGTCACGGTACCCGCTGACGTCAGAGGCTCAGCGCATGTGCACAGCCTCTCATAGAGGCACTCTCTCACTAACGTTAGACCTACAGGCGAGACAGACGGGTGGCTGGACTCTCCTTCACTTACTGTAAATATACCGTAACCATCCAACAAGGAGTATCTTTGACCTCCTATATATCTCTCCCAAGACCCACGCGACAAGTGGTGAGCAGCGGTGTGCCGTAATTTTTATCGATTACGATGTTATAAGAGATAGACTTCAAGCAAGCAAACAGCCTCCAGACCGACCACGTTACCAGCTCCTACATCATAGAAGTCTACATATCTACAGTATCTCCTTGTCAGCTAAGTGCCTTACTTGTTAATTTTGCTAAAACCTACGAGGGGTTGACCCGGGTTTTGCAAATTCTGTACAGTAAGCCAGTGAGGAGAGTCCCATTCAAGCCAGTAAAGCCACCACCAGTTACGTCAGCCTAGGCTTAAGCCAGCTTCTACCTTGCTGTGCTAGTTTGTCACAAGATTCCAAGCTAGTCAATCTGTGTGAAAATATTCTACTAAGCCAGCAAGCCACTCTGCTGTCTGAGAAGTAAGCCACGTGAGTCCAAGCATTTATACCACCTTGTACTCCAGTGTATTGCTGTTCTGTGTACAATAACACCCCCGTGGTATTCCTGGGTTATTCAAGCCACCCTGGGTTAAGTTCATGTAAACGGCGTAAGCCACAGGCGCACGCGGGGAAACAGTGTGGGCTAACCCTACCAGCCACCACCCCACCACCCACGCTAAGGCAGACGCCTTGACCACGTGCATCCACCCACACAAAGCATTAAGTGTGGATTATTTCACCTTAACTGGGTCCTGCAAGCAGTTTATTGGCTACGAACCAGGTCGAGCGTCCTGAGTGTGTTTCTTCTGAACTGTTGTGCCAACTGTACAAAAGCCTCGGTTCGTAGTTCAACGTTTATGCACATTACTCCTAGATATCTGCGCTTGTGGATCACCATCCTCCACCAGCCTCCACCAGCCTCCACCACCACGCTTCAGTCAAGTTTTACACCTAGAGACATTTATTGTGTTGTTTTATTTTTCAGATAATCTATAGACAATTTCGTGTGTTGAGACAATTTCTGCGAGTTACATAAATTTTGAGTTATCCTAGGAAGTGTTCTGTGTTAAATTAATTATTTGCATTAATTTTTGATTTCACTAGTATTGTCTCTTGTTAGTTATTGCGTTATAATTTCTGTGAATTTCGTTGTGTTACTAAGTATGCAGTAAGTACAGTTTTGTTGAAGTTATCTTGTGTTCCAATATTCCATCAAGTAGTAATTTTTTTAAAAGATTTTAAATTTTTTTCCCCAGCATTACCCATGTGTTGTTGAATTTTCTGTTTTGTTAATTATTGTGTTCCACCAAGTGTACTATCCCAGAGTTATTTTTTTATTATCTTACCCTTGTTTGTTAATGTTTTAATTGTGTAATTAATTCATTTTGCTTGCCCCAGTAACTATATATTGTTTTCTCCTCCAAGCAATTTTTAACATTTTACCAGTAATTTTCCCCTGCTAATTCTTATGTGTTGCAGTCAGTGTTATTTTCCCTTGCACCTGCTATTGTTTTGTGTACTTGTTTTTTTTGTATAGTGCTAATGTGCCTTCATTTTGCAGATTAGACAAATAACTTACTGAAGATATTATTTTGCTACAATAATTACTTGTATATAGTCAACAAGAGCATGACTTTGTAGAGGCAGTAAGTTAACTGTTCTGTGCTTTGATGAGTATCTTCAGCTAATGTAAGTGTTCATACAATTTTATTGTCATTAATTTTTCATTTGTTTTCATGTGTTTGAACAATTTCACTCTTAAGTTTGTTTAAAGTCAGTGTTTTTAGTAAATTGTTCAGTAACTGTTGCATTGAGTTACCTTGCTTTGCTTGCAATTAAGAGTAAGAGTGTTCAAACTATTTTATTTCTAATATCTTTGTGTTGTGTGAAAATAATTTACCCCAGTGTGAATTTTTTCAATCAGTCATTCCTGAAATTGATTTTGTGTAAAGTAAATTCGCCAGTATTCACCTTGTTTTATCAATTTTGTTGTGTTTACTGCTCAAGTAACTTGTCATTTCCTAGAGTAATAAGTAATATTCCAGTGAACTCCTAGTGATACAAGCAGTAAAGTTACTTTAATTTATTGCCAGTGAACAATTCTACCGAATTGTTTTATCAGATTGTTGCTAGTGCCATAAGCATTATTGAATTCTTTTAATTAATTGTGTATTTAATTCTTTTATTGTGTTGCAATTTTGTTGATATTTAAAGAAAAGAAAACTCATTTTGCTGTTCAAGTTAAAGCTAGATTGTTTTATCTTAGTGTGTTGAATATTCTTGCCAAGTCAATTTCCAGTGAGTTATCTTTTCTTTAGTGTTATTGTGCTATTATCCGTGTTACTCATGCAGAATAGTTAATAATTACTATCAGTTAAGCTATATTGTGCCATATACTTGTGTAGATTTTGCTTTCAATTCGATTCTCGTTTAATTGCTCAGTCATGTCTCAAGTAAATTCAAGTGATAACTGTGTGTTTTCTGCCAGTCAAGGCATTGAAGCTCAAGTAACCGTGTGCGATAATACTGTGTGTGCTGCTATGCAGAGCCAGAATGATAATGAGTCAGTGAGAAGTTCTTATAGTCCCTTAATGATTGAAAGACAGTCTCTAGCCGTTGAGCAATGTGTTTGTTCTTCGAGCTTGTATCAGAGAATTGCCAGAGTGATGCGGAATGTAAAGTTCAGATTAGTTCTTGTCCGAGCGGCCCAAATCACTTTGTATTACTGTCCTCCCTAAATTCCCCGCCCCTATAATATCTTGCATGCCAAAATAGCGTTCAGAAAGGGCCCCAGGGGGCCAGGTATCCCGGACCGCCCGAGTACTGAGTCTTTATCTTGAAAGTTGCTAGTTCAAGTAGTGGGTTCCCCTCCAGGGGACCTTTTTAAAAAAAGACTATTTGAATGAGTTATAGCATCTCTCGTCATAAAAACAATTGCAGAAAGCCGTTTCTGTTGGGACTTTTTCACCAGGGGTGCCAGTTGTTGTCCCCCGTGTTCCCGATAGTGTTCCTTCCAGTTGACAGTAAGCCTTTGCAAGTAAAGTGTCGTGTGTCGAGTAATTTTAATGCATAAGAGATAGTAGAACCGTTTCCTTTTTTTTAATTTTTGTCATTATTTTAAAATTTAAAAGGGGGGGATCCCCCCTCCAACGAGTCTGTTCATTCCTCCAGTAGGAAAGTGATTATAAAATTGATCAATACCGAGTTGTTCATTCCTTCAGTAGGAAAGTGATCATAAGTTGTGAGCTAAAGATAGAAAATCAAAAAAACTAGTTTAGAACCGAATTATTGACTGTGTGTTTTGTTATTAGGGTTTTGTATCTAGAAGATTGTTGTGTGTTGGGGTTTTCTCTGAGTTCTGAGTTTTTAAAGTATAACCAAGGGTTTGCTGAGTTTATCTTTCCTGTTAAAACTTCTTCCCCGTAAATTTTATTCTTCCTCAGAAGCCGAAGAGTACATGAATATACATCAATTGATCAATCAAATTTTTAAAAATTTTAATATATAATCCATTATATCTAGATCCATTAAATTTCTCTTTTGTACCATTAACGTAAAAGTGCAAATAAAAATTAATCTTGATCAGTTCCAAGTTATAATGTGTTTGCTATTGTATAGATTCATCCAGTACCACCTGTCTGTTCAGCCTATAGAGTTGTATAGTATGGGGAGTCATAATAAATATTTTCGGGCAGTATTTATACACTTTTGTAGTGTATTTTTTCCTTTTTATTTAATTCCCCTTTTGGGAGACGTCACGGACCCCGACATCAGAGGGTCAACGATGTGCACAGCCTCTCATAGAGGCCCTTCACTAAAGTTTGACCTTTTTGGCAGACAACGGTTTGGACTTCCTTCACTTACTGTAAATAAGAACCCTCAACAAGGAGTATCTTTGACCTCCTATATTCTCTCCCAAGACCCACCCAAGGGGAAGGAACCGGTCTGGTGCGCCAGACAGCCCCGTTCCTTTAAAAGGTTTTTATTCCCCCCCTACGAGATGGTGAGGGAGTTTGGGGACAACAGACCCCTCCCAAGCTCAGCTGCGAAATCACGCTCAAAAGATCCTGGCCAAGCCTCGGGGCGAGGATACATACGTTAGGATCAAGACCAAATTTCTCAGAACCCAGGGATAAGGAGCTCTTTTTCCCAGGGCAAGGTGAGCAAGGGGGGTTTTCGAGCCCTCCCTTTTCCCATCCCAGCAGGCGCTTCCTAAGGCCCAACATATCCAAGGCCGAAAGACCCCCCTACGGGGGAAACAACAAGGCACCAACCCCGGAGGTATTGATCCACCACAGGGGGCCCCTTCCGCCCACAACACCTTTGGGAAAGGGGGAATCATGACCCCCCTACATAGAGGGTCCCTCTAAAAAACCAAAGGGGTTTAACCACATTGCAGCCACCTGCCCCGTATGTGAAAAGTGGGGTCTGCAGCAAGCAGCACGACTCCAGGGGCTGATAGCCCCGCTCCCGGGAGAACAACCCCGAGATTCAACGCCCCGAGCCCAGATTTTCAATTGTGGGGAAAAGGCACCACGCCTGGAATCGGAGCTGTCC